>JANSTQ010140541.1:0-12943 GCA_026167885.1 Bergia puertoricense
CAAGTTGATTTGCGCAGCCTTCCACTATCCCCCCCCCTCCCCCCCAAAAAAGAAGACATTTAATAACATTCTCACACATTTGCGTTCAGCAATGTTGGAAGATCTGATAGTTTTGTTGTCGGTGAAATAACAAAATGATTCAACTAATCTCACCTCCTTCTTCCGTAATACACGGAACAGCACCGCTGAAAGGTCCAAGGGCAACAGTAAATGCAGCCACCTTAACAAGGTATTTTGTTATTCCACGAAGGCCACTGATAGTTGCAGAATAGACATCTGACGTAACATAAGTCTTTTCATCTCCAGGATTACTTTCTGGCCAGTAAACTACATGGTGATTTCTGATAACGCCATTTGGCTCTGAAACCGCCTGCCAAATTAAATCACAGCTTGTGGATGATTTTTCTGTCACTGTCACGGCCAAGGGCGGACTACTTGGGGCTGCAAAACAGAATAAATTAAGTATGTACCGCTACTTTTATACATGTTTGTAGGCGTATTGTAAAGGAAGGGAAGGGAGGGGAGAGGGTAATCACCCCCCCCCCCTTCCTAAAGGGATAATAGTAATTTAACATAACCTCATCATAGAGTTCAGATTTAAAAGATGCTAGTGGTTTGGCTTTTGACAGTTTCGGCCAGTGATCCATTCCAGAGTCTTATAGTACAGAAAAAAACCCGTTTTCTTTCGACAATTATAGAAACGAACAAAAGAGGGTTAGGCTTCATTTACCATAAATTTTAAAATTAGCCAAAAGATGCCATTCAATGATGGCCCCACACCAGTATTTTGATAATTATGTATCTTTAGTAGAGATATTGTCGAACGCTCCATTAGGCAAAGTGGCTTTCAAACTGGATTCCACCAAGGAACTTTTATATTACCATGTATGCAAAAATATTTAAATCATCGATATTTTTATATATTTTAATCCTTTTATCCTGTATCCATGGGCGCTGAGTGTAAAGGAGAATGATTAAACCTCACGCGTTGTGTGTCTTGTTGCTTCGCTCAGCAATGCAAAGGCAGACCGCGCGAGTCTGGTTTCTGTTTTTTGGGCACCAGGACACCAAAATTCTTTTTCCTGCACGCTTAGTTTCCGAGTTTTCCCGAAGTACTCCGAAGTTTTGCACAATTTGAAAAAGTGATGGGTAAGACATCACAATTTACAAAGTTTACAGCTAAACTTACTAAAACTTGTTGACCTAGTTCCGTTTTATAATGCTTTGTTCACATTCGACTATTATAACCATAAACTTCCATCAGCTTTTGATGCATATTTCACACCTATCTTGAATATTCATCACTACAACACAAGACTGGTTTCAAACTTGTCTTGTTATGTACCTCAAATCCGAACCAACTATGGGAAATTCAATTTAAGACTTCAAGGTGCCCGGATCTGGAACAAAATCCCTGGAAATATAAAATGTCTTAGCAGAAATTCCATCAAAAAGAAACTGAAACTTGGTTACGTAAATAACTATTAATATATAATACGAATCACATTTGAATTCTGTATATAGAAATCATTTTATGAACTTTCCATACTTCGATCGCCTTTCTGCTTACCTTTTTATGGGTTATTTTTTTTCATTTTTTGCCTATATTTTCATTATACTTTTTTTACCATTTTTTTTTCACTTTGTACCTATATTTTCATTATAGCTGCGTACCCGCTCTTTTATTTACAATTTTATAATGTAAGGGTACGTGACTCGTTAACCGTCACTGGTTTTTTCAGGTACCCTGTACTCTGCTCCAGTAACAAGAGTTTGTAATTTTTCTTTCTCCTGTAAATAATTGAGTACAAATAAAAAATATTGTTGTTGTTGTTGTTACAAATGTTCGTATGTGCTCGTCGGAATAGCTCGGTCGCCGAAAACTTTCAACCGCGCGGTTTGAGAGTTGGGCTCTAGTTCAACCCAGGCTCATGCGATTTTCTTTTAAAATTCCAATACAGCGGTTGTGCAAGGCAACGAAACATTTTCATAGGTTAATTCGTTTAATAATTCATCACACTCAACGCCCATGCTGTATCTACCTCAGCAAAACCTGTTGAAATTATTATCGAAAGAGTACTTGGTTATTACAAAGGAGCTAAAGCCTCCAGTGATAATCACTCCAAGTCTGATAACTGATTTGTCAACTTTGTTTAAACAGAAAGTTCCGCTATAGAATGGACAGGTCACACCATTCAAACTTTCAGTTGACCGTTGCGGAGATTCTTACTTGTTGCTTCAGGCTGGCGCACGCTTGAGGAAACAGTTGAGCTCTTGGCCTCACGAGACCGTTTGTTCATCTGTTTCCGCGGATGTGCACCGGCCTTTACAGCGCGAAAATCAAAATCAAGTGTCTGAATGCAAAAGATCAAAGTAGGAGCTGTCAAACTTCACTATACCGAAAAAGATGGCGTCATGCAATGCATCGTGGTAAAAGGAACAAAATATGCAAAGAATGTAAACAAACATGGCGGCTGGTCATGGTCCACAGCGACTTTCGGAATGAAAAGAATAGAACCTCAGTAGGCAACACAACACTTGTTATTAGGCAATTTTTTGCCTACTGCTGCAAATCTGTCTCAAAGGCAGCCATGTGTGTTTACATTCTTTGCATTTTTTGTCCCTTTTACCACAATGCATTGCGTGGCGTCATCTTTTTCGGTATGGTGAATTACAAGACATTGCTGAGGCAGTCATCACTCGACTGCTACCCTTGTTCTACCTATTTATTTGTTGCATTCTTAAAGGGGCTGTTTCACTATATCATTGTGCAATCTCTCCGATGCTTAGCAAAAGACGTTAAAACTACAAAAAATGACTTCTGCTACAAATAGTTCAAGCACGGTTCTGCCTTAAACATTGAAAGTATATTACGGATGGCTTAGTTTGGAGGACGATTGAAACGGATTACAGTTATGGTTGCTGAAATGAATTTAGTGTTGGCCCGTAGAATAAATTATTGGCTAACGTAATATAACGCCAAAATGCAATGATCCCTGACAATTCTGCTTCTTATTAGGATTTTTTTGTCAAGTTAAATGGCTCTCATTAATATATTGAGTATTTTGAGTACAAATGCAATTAGGAACTACTTTTAGAAAGTAGTAGTTTTATATGGAGTTACCGAAAAATATCCCTTTAAATATTAGTCTGGAAAATTTAACATCTTAGAAGGAGAAGACTTGTGCATAATTTAAGCACAAAGTTTTTCGTGATCACAAATTTGGATTTTAAAATTTTATCTCTTTTTTTGCTTCAAGGCGTGAAATGAAAGAGGGGCTTAGCCTTTACTACAGAGCTTCTTGTTTACAGAATAAACAATTTTACTTTTGAGGGGATAGGGATGGGGGTGGATTATTTTATATTTAAAGAAAAAAAAGATAGGCAGAGCCTGCGGATCAATTGATGTTTCTGGGCAATGACCCACCTACCCCCTAAACTAACCCCAACCTTGACGCTAATCCTATCCCAAGGGAGGAGTAGGTGGGTAGTTGACGAGAAAACTCCACTGATATGAGCCTGCCGCGTTTAAGCAAATGAATACAGTTTTGCACCGACGAATCACCCATCCCCCTTCAAAAGTGAAATGGTTTAGGGTTAGAACCTATAAATGAGGATTTCTACCTCAACTAACGTTTACACTAAGATATTAAAACAATATTTTCGTCCTGTACCTCCTTCGCCAGTTTTGACCGTAAAAGCCGCAGTCGCAAATCCAGGTCCCTCCAGTGTGTACGTTTGTACAACAAACGAATAATCCGTGAACATTTTCAACCCGTCTATATCCATCAGTTGTTTTGCAGCGTACGCATGTTGTCGTGTTGCAGGTAAATTTGTTTCATAGTATGATATGTTTAATCCTTTGAACAGGCCGTGGCTTTTCCCCACATTTTCAGTGTATCCATGTAAACTCTGAGTGAAGGCGAGGCTACTGGCAGTTAATCGTACGGCAGTGGTACTCAATGCCTCACCGACCACAACTGCGTGTGCATACACTTGAGAGATAAATAATGAATGAAATATTACTCTGAGGTAAGCAGTAACTTTACTATATCGTTCAGCTGGGAGAATTCATTTCAGGGTCGAGTTGATTTTAATTCAGCACGGTACGATGCGACAAATTCGCTGCTTCAGTCAATTAAATTCGACCAGACGAATTTGTGTGAATGTTCGATAAAGTTGCTGCACTTTCGGCAAAAAATACAGCTAGGCAAGATTAAAGTCTCTTCACACAAAAACAACTAAGAATTGGGTTTTTCCTCAAATTTTGAACTAAAATACCATCATATTTGATGTTTTTGTAAGGCCTTACTTTCCGTTTAGTATTAACCAAATAGATGAATATCACTTTTTGCGCGCTCTGATTGGTTTATCAAACATTGAATATCCTGTGTTATTCACTTCGGTCACTCATGCATGAAACGAGAGCGCGCGAGATGGACGTACGTAAGATTGAGGCTTTTTTTTCGTTCACTTTTTTTGTTGCAAAAAATGGAAATAAATCATTCTTAAAAGTACTATTCATCTGTTTGGTTAATACTAAAACAATTATCCCTTTTAGTGTCGGTGCCTAGCAATAGATATTTACCGAGGCGCATTCGCGTTTCGGTAAATATCCACCACTAGCCACCTCCACTTTGGAGGATAATTGTTAATTAGCCTTTTGTAAACCCTTCCAATACTGTTTTAAAAGAAAGAATGAGTAAGATATCTGAATACTGATCAAAGGTTACGAATTCAGTCCCAATGGGATTACAGAAGACAATGTGGGAACTTGTCTGCGTGTTCCATCAAGTACTCAGAGCCCCGACCCTTCACACAGGCAAGACACGTTCTTTAACTTAAAAAGCAAGGGAGCTTACCATGAATCCACAGGCATGAATCTCTTTAGAATTTCAAAACGGTGAATTACCATAATTCATTTTGTATACAAGTACTCTAAATTCTGTTAATTAACTTCCTACGGTAGCAGTTAAACATGTTTACTTTCCGTTTTTTTAAGTAAAGGTAAAAGGTAAAAGTAAAGCGACTTTCTTTAATGAGGGTAACACGTGACAGTAATTGTGGTAACTGATAAACTTGTGGCCCTCGGTGCGCACTTTACCCCCTTCCCGCTGTCAGTGCTCCGTTTTACGGGTATTTAAAGCTACAGCTACACGGATCAGAGGAAAGACGAAGCAGACGTTGAAGTCACCGAGAATCGAACTGAAGACCTCCAGCTCCGAAGGCCGCGCACTAACCAACTGAGCTACGCCTGGTTCTAATAACCTTTGCCGAAGGCACAGTCTTTCTCTTCCCAAGCTACTCTTTTATTCATTTCACTATTTATCTGACAGACCAAGAAATTCCCCTTTGGACAATTTATGGATCCGGACCAGAAACCAATTTAATGAATTTTAACCAAAAACCTTAGCTTAAAGTAAGAAGATTTTAGCGTGTAACAAAGAATTAACTTGCCAGTTTAATTTTTAGTATTCTTGTTTTGTTATTTAGTTTTAGTTCTAGTTTCAGAAAAGTCTAAGTTTGATTTTTTGCTCGGAGAAATTAGATTATTATAGCTAATCTTAAATTCGAGTTGAAATAAAGTTTATGTGATTATGTATGTAATCGCTAGCTTTCGACTTTTATAATTATGCTGGCTGTTTTTGTTTAATATTAGAAGCAGCTATAAAACAGCATTGTATAGATTAAAACATTGAAGCAACAAACAAAAACCAGAAAAAGATCTTAAGAACTCTTTCCTTTGAACAACTAAGAATTTCAAAGCAATACTTAATTTGCCTTTTTCCGCATCAATTGAAGCTATGATGTCATCTAAGACATGTCAAACACTGAGTTTTTCAAGAAGCTACAGCTACCGAGTTTGCAGTAACTGGTCAAAAGACAAGATTTGAGTTGAAAAAGATGTTGTCATGCCATGTCACCTCTTGTTACGTCAAGTTTCGTTACTTCAACCATGCCATGTTTTTTCAGATGGCAAACACATCATGTTAGGTAAGGCCTGTTATATCACATTGCAACACGTCATGTTAGGTAAGGCTGTAACATGTGATGTTCTTATGAACGCACGTCATTAAGTAAACAGATATCATACCTGGATTTTACTTCAAGATATAATTAAGAATTTTCAAATTTAATTGAAGCTGTTCTATCTACATACCATCGTTTATGGACACAAACAGCAACCAGGTAGGTCCGTCAATCTCAGCACCTACTGATAAGGAGTTCACAAAACCTTTCACGTGGTCATAATTTGACTCGTTCAGAGTCAACATCACACGGGCAGTCAGTTTGCTGTTGCGAGAACTGTAACATAAAAAACATAAATTGGCTTTGAATTACAAGCTTACTTAATTCTAATAAAACTAAGACTAAAACTAAAACTAAAAGTAAGACCAAGACTAAGCTAAGACTAAGACAATGACTAAGACTTAGACTAAAACTAAACTAAGACTAAGACTAAAACTATGACTAAAACTATGACTATGACAATGACTGAGACTATGACTAAGACTATGACTATGACTGTGACTAAGGCTTAGACTTAGACTAAAACTAAGCTAAGACTAGGACTATGACTATGAATTAGACTAAGAATAAGCTAAGACCAAGACTAAAACTAGTACTATGACTAAGACTATGACTAAGACTAAGACTCAACTAAGACTAAGACTAAGATTGTGTCTATGACCATGACTATGACTATGACTATGACTGTGACTATGACTATGACTAAGACTTAGACTAACAATAATTTATACGGAGCCTTTTCTCGGCAATATGTTCAAAATTATAAAGCATAAAAACAGTATTTTGGTGCAAAATTTTTTTGATTTGGTTTAATCCTCGATTTTCTATGCCTTTTTGTAGTCGTAAAAATTTGCGTAAAAAAGCCCCATGTTGGTCCCACGACCGAGTCTTGAGAGGTATGGGTCGAGTTGCTGCTGTGATGTCAAATCGTCAGTGAACTTCGCTGCATTTGGGTTTGTAGGTTATACACGAATTTATTTTTAAATATGCCAGCTAGATGCATGGTAGCAGGATATAGCAATACAGAAATTTACAAGAAGGTATCGCGCTTCATACGATACCGTATTTCGGAGAAGATTGTCCTGAAGCCAAAAATCGTCGAAAGAGATAGCTTGATTTCGTAAAGATGAAACGGACAAAGCGGTAAACCTTCAAAGAGTTCGGTAATATGCTCGAAGCATTTCAAGCCAGGGACTTTGCTCGACGTTTGTAAAAAAGTCTACTGACTCCCTGGTTATGGCGGAATGACTTCGGGATTTCTGTTTTCCGTCAATTCATTCATGACAGATCAAAGCGGCTTACAATAAAGAACCGAGTGACAGAGGCCGAAGAATGGTGAGATTTTATGAATATTAGACTCTGCCTTGTCGATTTTGAATTGTTATATTCTTACAAATTTCCTTTGTTAATACTCATTTAATAGGCCATTAAACGGGCAATGAAAAGCAAGGACGACCCCTTGCCTGCAGACGAACCTCGGCGGAAAGTTGCCAGAGTGAATTGAACATTGGTTGCAACACCGGCTGCAAGTACATGTGGTTTAGTTGATGAGTAGTAAAGCTTACACGTAAATCGCGCTCATCCTCTTCCATTTCTATGTTGTAACACACTTCTGAATCTATTCTCTGAATCCGACGATGTGTAAGACATTGTCAATTTAAAAAGAACTCGTCTTAATCTATAGCCCCACGTCACAGCACCTCGCTCTCCCCAGACTCGTGGGCCCTTTTGAACTCGACTTCAAAAGGGCATAAAATATCGAGGATTTAACCAAATCAAAAACTTTTTGCGTCAAAATACTCGTTGCATTTAGGTGCACTTTAAATAAATTTTTCTATATCTGCCAGTATAAATGCATGAGACTAGTGTTGCCTACAATTAAAGCGTAGTTAAAAAGAAACAGTTAATTGCAGCTGACATGTTTATTTTCAAACTTTGTAATCGGGTTTTGAATACGGATAGAAGCATTGTTCATTAGACTGGGATTCTATTTTCCGCTGGGCACCGAGACGTGGAACTGTGGAACAAGGGGAATTTTAGTAAATACTAAACCAGCTAAAAGAACTCTAAACAATTGTAGAACGTTGCCGTTTTCAAGGGAAAACGGGCAAAACATACACTTCTAACTTGAAGAACAAGCTTTTGCTTGTATACGAATTCACACTTGATAGCTTGTAAATTATGAGGGGGGGGGGACGGGGGTAGATGCAAGACTCGAATTATAAGAAGAATTTGTAATTCTTACTTATTAGAGGTGAAGATACATGTACTTAGATGGTAACCTGGCTTGATGACCGACAACAATAGACCTTTTCACGCTTTCCGACGCAATCTTGGTTGGGGGGCAGTCGCGACAAAAATTACAGCAAATGTACGGCAAATTGTTTAACTTTCAACCCTTGTAAGTCCTCTATACAGCTATTTCAAAAATGGTTGTCTCGTGCATTGGTGCATACCCAGACCGAAAGGAACTATGGGTTGTCAAAAATGAAGGAAATATGCACTGGGATACGAGTTTCTACATTAAAAAACTTCAATAAAGGCAAACAAAAAGATTCATTTTGGCATTTCAATGCAGAAACTGGTATTCTAGCGTGTTATTCCTTCAGTTTTGACAACCAATAGTTCCTTTCGGTCTGGGTATGCACCAATGCACGAGACAATCATTTTTGAAATAGCTATATACAACTGACTTCGTCAAGTCAGTCAATGAAAAACGATTTTGACTCACTGCACTAATAATAAGTTGAGAACTATGTCGTATCTTCAATATATATGATATATAGTGTTTAATAGGTAGATCCTAGTAGTTTAGGATCTCTTTCCAAGATCATTTTAGTTGGGTTGGTTTCGTGGTTCGTGGGCCCAGCTACTGCTTCATGGCGTTAGTCCCTGGGTCCATTGAAGCTTCGGTGCGCTCTGCAACATTAACTGTTTTTGTTTAAAAATATTTTTAAGCTACTTACAAGTATTCCATAACTTTAACCGCCTTCAAGTGCGAGTTTTCTTCAGTGTCAAAATGTTCCTTCACCTAAAATGTGGCAACGATATGCAATTTTTCACTTTCTGAAGATACTTTGTAATTTTCAATCTTAGTCAATATTTCATCTATCTATGTAATTTCACTTTAATTGTTTTATTTAATTCCAAAATCTGAAAATTTGGAAATAAATCAATATTATTATTATTATTATTATAAAAAATACTCGGTTTTATTTTTCCTCCTTAGAATATAAACGAAGCACAGAGCGGTAGAGAAAATCTAATCAAAGTAAAAGTTCTTGTACTGCATGAAGATTTTCTATCGTAGTCTTATTAAATGCTTGTTGTTTTATTCCGTGTTTTCCCAGCTCATCTAATTAATTAAGGAAACAGGAAAAAAGTGAGATAATGTTTCGTATAACACCAGTTCCTGTCAAACATTAAAACCTAGATACATCTCGTTGTATTTGCATCCTTCATATAAGTTTTTCTTTTGCTCTTTTTTAGTTTAAAAGTCACATTCTTTGCATATTTTGTCCCTTTTACCACAATGCATTGCGTGGCGCCATACTTTTCGGTATGGTGAATTGAACCCAGTTCTATACACGTCAGTCCGAAAGACCCTAAAGTTACTGATGATAAAACTAATCATAAAAGTTTTTCAAAAACCACTACGTCGGTCAAAAACAGCAGATTCTGAAGTACAGAAACAGATCCATTCCTTAACCCCTTTGCTGTCATCAAGTTAACCAACATCTATCTTCTCCTTATAAAATTAAATAAATTGATTGATTGATTGATTGATTGATTGTGAGAAAAAAGGAGTTGGTCATATACTAAAAACTTCCTAATTTGCCTACACTATTTTTTTTGAAAATGTATGAGGACGCGTAGTGCGAATTTAGCCAAAACATTGTACTTTTTTGGAGTGAAACGGCAAAAGTTGCCTTTTTCATTTATATTTTCTTTCTAATACCAGCGTTTAAAAACCGAAATGGGTTCTGCAATCCAAACGTGAACTTAAAAAAAAACATATAATTGTCAGTCGATTCGAGAGACCAAAAAAAAAAAAATTTTCTCGTCATCTGTCCTCAACCTACCTTCTTGCCAATAAGTTGATTCATGTGTTGGGCATCACTACTCTCAAAATCTTGAAACTTGCTGTCAAACGTTTTATTTGAAAACCAAATCGTAAGATTTACTTGCATGTTGGGTAAACCTTTGGATAAAAAATATTTTAAATGCTTTTAGTTAGTAGTTTCAATACTATTTCAATACCAGTTTTAAAAGTCAAAATTTTTCGCCTATAGGTAGGATTTTCATAATAAATTACTACCAAGGTATATTGTAAATATTTTTATCTGATTGCGGGTTGACACTCGACAACCAAGCATTAAATAGCTAGGTTTCATTCGGCGGACGAAAATCAGGACTTGAATTACAGTGTCACAATAGACAGACGCGATAAAATAAGAGGCTTAACTCTCACAATACACTGCACGTGGGAATGTACCAAAAAGACAACTAGGCCATTTTTGCGTTCAAAAATACAACGTGAAACGGTTTGCAAAATACTTGAACTTTATCTATAAACTGTTTCACTATTAGTTCGGCTTTAAAACTAAGAGACTTTGCTTCCGCCAGTCACCCAAGCACAAACACAAAACTACTAGAAACGAGTGGACGAAGTTTAAAGGCAGAAAGAAACGCGAAAGCAAAAGTTTAGACGCCTTCATAGCCGTCACGTCTCATGGAACCTTCAAGTCCCTAATTTAAAAGTACAAGCTAGACCAACGCTTACCTCGACTGCACTCCTTAGTGGCAGAGCAAATTTTTACCGACTTGTCAATTCTGTCAATAATAACTGAGTATTTCCTTTTCAAAATAATAACACGAGGTCGGCTTAAACGACAATTGAAAGCGTCGTGTTACACCGCCCTCAACCGGGCGGCATTAGTCATTAGAGTGTTTAAACAACCACTGCGGCTATGTCCACGAGGAAGGCGCAGAACAAAAGGCTTAGTTACGAAGAACAATCCACTGCACGTGAATATGTACCAGCTGACCACCTGGCCACCGTTGAGTTCAAAATTACAACGTCAAAAACATTGTTTTGGGGGTTTTCTGGAAACGTGAACGTCAACACACAAATTGTCTCGTTATTAATTCGACTTTACAACCAGGCTCTGGCGTTTGTTCGATTAGCACTCCTTCATACAAACAATAATAAAAAGGAATGGATGGTAAACGAAAGAAATGAGAAAAACAGAAAGTTGGTTTTCAGCAGGCGTTGTCCGAGCCGTAGCCGTGCCAGCTGCTTAAAGTCTCTTTTGATTCCAGTTTTGTATCCTTGGACAACTTCTTCTCAACACGGCACTATTCTAAAAACATCTCAAGAAATTGTCATCGGTAGTGGAGTAATAAGAAGACGATTTATCTTAGAATAATTTTCTTCTACTAAGTTTTTATGTATTCTGACAAAACCAAGACCAAGAATGCTGAAGTTTGCAAAAATTATAACAAATCTATGGGATTATGACACTGTGTGGCACTATTGTCTGACTGAAACAAATGCCCAATAACTTTTTTTAAATTTTCTTTTTAAAACCATTTATATTATTAGTACTATTACTATAACTGCTACTGTCACTGTCACTATTATTATTATTATTAATAATAATAATAATAATAATAATAACAATAATAATAATTATTATTATTATTGTTATTGTTATTTTTTTATCATTGTTCAAACTTCCGGTTGTCCTTTCGAATATTCAAACAAAGCGTAGCCTGAAAATCGTTTGATCTTTTTCTATTTTTCAATTTAATAAATTTATTTTTTTAAATAACAAAGGAAAAAACAAAATAACGTTGGCCGTCCCTTTATCTTTTCCCTTGTTATTTCAAATTCTAATGCTTATCTCACAAGTGTGAACCAAGGCTTTAGCTTTTATTTAAAGTTGTGAAAATATAAAAATGAGATCAGAAAAGACCGCCCGTTATACCACACTTAGCTCCACTTACCCCTATAATAACCATAAAGACTTTGAACTTCTGCCGCTGTCAATTCCTTCTCCCACATTATAATTTCGTCGTACGCTGCAACAGGGAAGCTTTTCCTACCAAGATTTAATCTTGAGTAGGGTGTGTTAATATACGAGTTGGTGAGACAGGTTTTCTCGAGATAACTGTTAGTTTTTTCACCATTCACGTAGAATACCAACTTGTTTCGCCCAATGACAATGATTAGGTGTGTCCATATGTTTGAGGTGACCTCGACCAGGTAAGTACATCTTTCCTTTGCATTGGTTAGTTCAAAAGCAAGGTGTTCCAAAGGTTTGCTTGTCTTGAACACAGAGAGTTTAATGTTAGCCCTGCTGTACCCAGTTCAAAAATATGAAAATGTTGATTCAAATTCTAAAAGAATTCAAAAAATATAAGAATCTAATTTTTTGGACATGATTGGAACGCTTTATAAAATGTTACCTTTATAGTTCTATCTAGGCCAAACTAAAATAATATATATGGTTCCGGTCACATATCCTTGAAAAATTAGTATCGGTCGGTCGGTATTATCTTATGTTTGTTAGCATTTTATTGTGATCATAACAAAATTTTTAGAAAAGCAAGAAAATTTCATTTTTGTGCCACAGCCTGGAATGTAGAGTATACCAATTACTTCGACAAAAAGTACGGCTGAATAACTGTTGAAACCTGTCTGGTGTTGAGCTTTTGAAAACATTTTGTCTCAAAGAAAGAAAAGGTAAGGAAAAATGGAAATAAAAAGTTAGAGTCGGCAATTTGGCAATCAAAGTTAGGGGCGGTCGGGTGACCGGAACCACACGTGTAACAGCCTATTTCCGAATTACGCTTCAATTCAAGTGAACAATAACATGAAGTCGAGGGCAGGTGCTAAGAAATACAGCAA
>JANSTQ010140552.1:0-12942 GCA_026167885.1 Bergia puertoricense
TCGAGCGTTAGCTCTTCGTCAGAATCTGCTCGAAGGGCTAACGCTCGAAACGTCAGCTTTCAACCAAACCCAAAGGCGAAAAACATACCATATCAACCTTTGTTGATCAACGAAACATTTTTACTTACTCGCCCACGCAGAAAAACAGTTGTTTTTTCAAAACTAGTTTCCCAGTGTTAAAAGTAAATAATTTTAAAACAAAAGTAAATACATAAGAATGCTGAGACTTGCTCTCGACTGATTGCACGAAATACGACCTCAGAGGTCTTACAGTTAAAAAATTGTTTGAGAGGGCTAGCCTCCCGGTTCCCCCATGAGGACTAGCGCTCCTCTTTAGATATTCTACAAAGGCTGATTTCGCCACTGAAATTTTTTTCTTTTTCCAAACTAGACCTACCAAGTCACACACCTCAAAGTGATATCACACGCTCACACGCCGGGCAATTATAATCGCACGCCCGTGAGCTTTGAAAAGAAATTTACCGACGAAATTAGTTCTCACATGCGAAATTACTCGTCAAAACACTAAAATCTACAGTTTCTGGTCAGTTTCAAATCTCCAGTGCATCTGTAAAAGAAGAGTGCCGAATCAATGGCTAAAGATATTTTGAGAATACATACAAAGTTAGGATATGGACAAATACGGACAAATCAATCATGTCTCTCAAATACTCTAAAAGTGAAGGAAAATTGCATTTCCTGGAGCCAAAACTTTTTGGGGGTGGATGCTCCCAGACCCTCTAAAATTATCACACGCTCATCGTTCGCTTAACCTTGGCATCTCTAGTACACAGCGTTTCTTCATTGACAGCCATCAATCGTAAAGACAGGGAATAAGAATGGTATTTCGACAAGAACAATAACAATCTTATTAAATTCTCTTGTGCACGGAGAGAACAACACATTGAAATATGCACCCATTGTCATTGATTATATAAACTATAATTGCCTTATAATTGCTAATTTTTTGTACATATTTTCTGTTCTTAAGTAACTCAACAATTCCAGATAATATTAAAACATTTTCAAAATAGGGAATGTACTTTTCCTCCAATATTTGTGTTAGGAAGCAAATACTGACGCTTCCCTGTAACGTGTATAATTTAGGAAGATGGTCTCCCGGGCTGAGTTTAGTTTGACAAACGGAAGTTTTGATTAAACAGTCGTAAATAAACTTAACTTCGTTGATCGTAAACAAAGGACCGGAATTCTGTAATTTCGCATACCAGCGAGTTTGCGGTAACATTGCGGCCCACCCTCATGCACGTGCCCATGTTGGCCCGCGTGCGAGTTGTGAAAATGTATAAATGTCCAGTTTTGTTGAACTGAAACTTTGTATTTGTAAGCTACAAACAAGCTCTGGGCACCCTTTTCAAAAACTAGTTGAAGCTGCCAAACTATTACGGCAAGAAAAGGAGCTATCTGGTACGTAACAGCCTATAAAGTAGAGCTTAAGTTTAACATAGAAAATAGGTTACGTCTTTTGTATATTTGTCGTATATATTTGAATACCCAAGTTCAAGAGTAACCAGCTTCCTTAAAAGTCATTTTTTGTCTTCACTCCTTGCAAAGTTGGACATGCTACAAGTCAATTAATTCCTTCTAGAATCATGTTTTCGTTTTCCTCAGCAGGAAAATTAACCAAAAGCTCCGTTCCTGGTCGAAGGGCAGATACAACGAGAAGGTAAAAAATCAAGGAAGAAATAGGTAGCTTTAATTTTCGTGTCGTGTTTTTAAAATATGTAATATCTCATCGTTCATAGTTGCTAATTCTTCCTCATGCTGAATGAATCTCAAGGCTTGCATAATTTTCGCTGCAATTAATCAACTTAATTCAAAGGTCCGTTTTTGTCGAGAATATAATCAATTCGGATAACGCAGACTGGTTTATCAATTATTCACATACGGGTATTTGCTACCGTTTTCCATAAGTAAAATATTCGTTACTGCAATAAAAATTCTATCCTGTTTCTTCTCCTGTCTCGAACACAGGATGAGATCGGGTAGTATTGCTGATTCATAGTTAGTTTCTTAATTTCTTTATCTCTTTCAGATCACCCGTATGTGTGCTTTAAGCAGCTTTAACAGTACTCGTTTTAAAAACGTTACTCGTTGATATATCAGAATTTAAACTTCTTTGACGGAATTGAAAGACAAAAAAACTAACTCAAGTGAAAACAATCATTAAACCTCTTCAGCTCCAAAACAAACGAAATTACGAACTTTCATATTCGCGTTTCATTTCAAGTCACGCATATCAGAAAATTAAATTCAGCTCCGTATGACCTTGGTTTCAACTTTCTCTCTGGTTTTGCTAATCACAAAAGAGAGTGACCGATCAGTTTACTAAAGTTTACTAGAACTGTGCTACAAAAGTTTTTTGCTGATTTTCGTTACTGAGGTTTGCATTTCTAATAACTCGTTTATAAAGTCATCGCGTCATGCATCGTTTATTACAAGTCATAGACTAAAATTTGACAGCTCTGTGGAAGAAGCCTCTCCGCAGATTATTCTTCTTCTCCGTTGCGTAAAAGACTCTGGCAGCGAAGGAGAATAACGGTCTGCGATGAGGCTTAGTGGGAGCCGACGTGATTACATTTGTTCAGACTTCCATATCCTTTGTCGCCCGACTCATTGAGGTTTATATGAACGCCGTCAAGATAATATGATTTGATTTGTTCAACTGAGGAATATCACAAAATATGAATAAACGTAATTCACCAAAAATAAAACTAATTTGCAAGCGAAATACAAAAAGATTGTCTGTGTCAATGGACAAGGTCCGTTGTTGTCTTATTCACGAATTTCATCTCTAGGTAGCTTATTTTGTGTTGACCCATATGAAAAAGCAGAAGAGTTAGGAAGTAAGCCCACTCCGAAAACAAACCGTGTATATTTGGCCTTATCATTAGCATTGTTGTGCTTGAAAACAATTTTAGTAACGAAAACCTCCAACCAAAAGTATTATTATTATCATGATTATTGCTATTATTATTAATATTATCATTATTATAAAACGTAAAATTCGAAGACGGACGTGAGCCATTTCTCTTTCGTAAGACATAGTATTAGTATTATTATCATTGTTATTATCATTACTACTTTTATAAAGTGTTTTTGACCGTATAATAGCAATCCAAAATAGGATTTTACAATCTAAGAAAGTTCCAGTCAACAGCATGCACTTCATGTCTAACATTCCAAAAAACAACCAATTAACAAACCTAGCTGTTTTCAAATGGAATTCACCACCCATGCCCGAATACAAACCCACTTCGGACCGGTAGAAAAGCCTTTTGACCAAACATACTGAAGCCCATGCTTTAGGAATTTTACGGCATTTTTTAAGACTATTTTGCCGGTAAAAGGCCAACTGTGTATACAAATAACGAGTGGTAAACAGCACCAATACAGATCAACACAAACAACACAACAATGGTCGGTGAATTAAACTGACAAATATTCACCTTGCCTTGTCAGATGGAGTCATAATATTCACTGTACGTGTTAGAACGCGACTAATATATACTGCTGAAACTTCACCCGATTTCAGTAGAAATAACGGCGCAAACCTGCGCGAAGATTAGAACTAGCTCGACGCGACACTTGGCAAGATAACTGCGCTCTGGGAAGTATTCAAATCGTCTTTGACAAAAGTATGTTTTACAGAATGGCAGCAAAACTCGTACTCACGGCCATTAGACCCTTTGCAACTATCTCACTGACATGGTTCTGCTTCTTTCTTTATTTCCACAGTTTATCATGAAAACACAGCTCGCTGTTGTTGCAACACTCTTAGCAGTTTTGGTGGTCGGAGTGAGTACCTATCCCTGGAACAAAAATCAACTCAATTCGCAAGTAAAACAACATGTAAGTAAGATATAAACATTCTTTTATTCCATGAAAAAAGGACTATAAATCAAATGCGAGGTCTAAGTTTGTGAGATAGCTTTTGGTTATGGGCTGCACCAGGTGTGCGTTTTGAGGGAAATCGAATGCGTCCCTGTCTTAACCACAAAAAACTATGAAAAAACCTCGGCTCTTGAGAAAACATAATAATCTCTTCAAATTTCTTCAGTTAAACCAGGTCAAGCGTTGCCCAAGAACCAACGTTTGGTTTTGTTGTTGTTCAAAATTTGAATTCATTTCTCACACTTAAATCGAAAAACGGACTTCCCGAATAAAGTTTTGATTCGATTAATTTTGAAATTCGATTTGATTTGATTACTGAACAAATTCGTGCATATTTCCCTGGAAATTATTACAATAACATGACCGTATGATCGCCGGGCTTGTAGAGCAAAATAAATTGGATTTTATTTTTAAAAAGCTGTTGATTTTCCAGTCTAGGTAGTTTTCTATCTAATATATGTTTTTCGTGAGTAAAACGGGCACGGAATGTGTTCGGCCGTGTGTACGAACCAGAAAAGCCACCCTCTATTCCAGTACGAACCAGAAAAGCCACTCTCTATTCCAGTACGGAAAGAGTCTATATCTCTTTTCGACGATGGTTTTTCAGAATTTGAAATTATAAAAAAGTTGAGGGTGATGAGTCCTTATGCGGGTAAGATTACTGAACATTTTAGATGGAATAACCTTTCCATTTGGTCATGGCGGTAGCCAGTTGTATGAAATAAACCACAGTGTTTTAGAAAACAATTGAAAGATGGAAATTACAGAAACCGAGCTGAATTTTTAAAAAATGCTGTTCCTTGAGGGAATTTGCACTTGAGATGCAACCTGGGAGGACGCCTTGACAAGAACCATAAGAATGTTTCGAGTATTTTATCGGAATATTTTCAGTACATTGAGAGAGTCGAAGACTCTTTGGAAGTAACCAGCAGACTCAATCCGCCTTCGACTCATTTTGGTTTTCTTTGACGAAGCGTCTGTGTTAAAGATATCTTTGGTAATTTTTGAACAAACTACCCAGACTAAAAAATCAGCAGATTTTTTAAGAAAACCCGACTACTTCTCCTCTAGAAACTCGATCAGTTCCGTCATACTATTGTAATTATCTCTAGGGGAATTCCGCAAGAAGACGCGTAAGATATTTGTTCAGTAATCAAATCAAATTCAAAAAGTCTGTTTTTCGATTTAAATTCGCGAAGTTCGAACGAAGATTTTGAACGACAAAACTAAATCTTAACTCTTGAGCAAAACGTTCGACCAGGTTTGACTGTAAGACAAGCCGAGTATTGCACCAGCAGATGGCTTCTCCAACGTGCAACAAGAAGCAACACTCGAGGGGAAAAAGGGCTTAGTTTCTTATTTCAGCTCAGTCGAAAGTTACGACACGATTCGACATTAAATTCGCGAAGTTCGAACGAAGAATGAATTCAGATTTTGAACGACAAAACCAGATCTTAACTCTTGGGCAAAACGTTCGACCTGGTTTGACTGTAAGACAAGCCGAGTATTACACCAGTAGATGGCTTCTCCAACGCGCAACAAGAAGCAACACTGGAGGAGAAAAGCATACTTTATTTCAGCTCAGTCGAAAGTTACGGCACAATGCCAAATTAAGCATTTACCATCTGCTTAGCTGAAAGAAGTAAACTCTACGAAAAGTTTGAACTAATATGTGTTTTATTCTAGTAAGTTCTATTTCCACAATATACCTTTTATAGCTGTTGTTGATCACAACTTACAAAGCGGAACAAGTATTTTCAAATCAGAAGAGAAAAGAACATCGTAAAGTTCTGGTAGTAAGTCCTTGGCTAATTAAAACTTACAAGGGGTTTTGGATGGGCTTAGAAACGGGATGAGGATCTTAGAATTTTTTTGAGTTAATGGACAGAAGGAAGGCTTAAAAGTGTAAAGAAATTGTTTAAGATAGAGCAGATGAGAAAGAAACTATAACTTACATAAAACAATCCCCTCCTCCCCCTAGCTAACCCCTCAAAAAGGAAGCAAAAACTAAGCGTTTAACAGAAACCTGTTTTTGTTCTCTAAGGAAATCATCAGGCGCCAAGCGAATGTGAAGTTCAAGTGCAACTTATGGGTCGAGCCGTGTACAGTGGACTCAGACTGCAAATGTAATATCTCACCTTACCCCTTAATCTGCGAGGACGCACCGCCGGGTTATCACTTTGACAAAGTTTGCATGGAAAACAATCCTGAACCCGCATAAGAGTGACACAAGTTTTAAGCGACCTGAGCCCGCATAAGACTGATGCAGCTCTAAAATGACTGCCTGGCCTCAGGAGTTTGTTTACGTTTTAGACAAATCTGTGTATAAGATTCATTTAGCTCTGTTTGGGCAATATTTCATCTCTATTATTCGTTGCATCCAGAAATAAAATAAAATAACATATTTATATACTCCTATTTAAGATTGTAAACAGAGGAACCCAAATAAAAGTAATTAATCTACAACATGGAATTGATTGGATTGACGAAGTGGATATGCAGTGCATCCATTCGGTAATGATGAAGAAAACGCCCAACGTATGAAGGGCAAGTTTATTGGACGTTATCATCGTTGCGAGACCAGGAAAAGTAATTCAAAGTTCTAGGTTTGATTTCCGTATTGATTACATTTTGGGTGCGTTCTCTGGGTAGAGTTGTTTTATTATGGGAAAAATAATGACTTCCGGTTGTTCGGCCAGCTTGCTAGTAGTGCAAAATACACGCAAATGTATTCGAATTATTCCAAAACGAGACTAAATCTTAATTACATAGTTACTTCAAAGTATAAGTACGCTAGGGTCTGAATAAAGGATTTTGTCTAGCCTACAAATTTTCGCTTTTGCTTTGGGACATATATGTTCTTAGTTGAAATTTGTAATATGTTTACTTTTTGACCTACAACTCTTACGTTTTGTCCCTTTTCCTCATCTGTTGGACCTACACAACAAATTCTTCAGAAAACTGGCTAATTATACTTGTATTGGCTCACTGTTAATTGTAGCCAAGTAATTGTAGAGCAGAACTTGGGAGCAGGTACTAGGCGTGGTCCATGAAATCTTATTCATTCTAAAAATGGCATAAGGAGAAACTTGGATGAGGCAAAAGCCCAATATAAAGGGAGATAAAGGGACCGATGTGGTATTCTCCAAACCATACTAGCCTAAGCCATAGCTTATTCCTCCAAAGTTATTTTTAGACCATTACATACAATGTTCCAAGGAGAGGTTACCTGGCGTAAAACACGCTCTTTTGTCCCATGTTTGAGGAGCGACATATGATTGGCTACTGCGTTGGGGTGTTTGGTCTGATATAAATTCGAAGGAAACTGTTGTGGTTTAGAACACACACGAGATAGCTTCTGAACACCATTAAAAGAGGGTTAACAAAGTTGACAATTAACAAAATGGTAAAACGCCACTCAGAATGACGAAAAAGTTATACAAGCTGAGCGGCTACATGGTAAACTAATATGGGATACGGTCAGTCATAAAGTCTGGCACACTTAAAGGGAAAAAGCTTTATCAACAGTAACAGACATCTAATATAAATTAAACGATATTGACAAAGTAACAGAAGAAAAGGCACTAGCTTTAAGAAATTCAAAAGTTTAAGGTTTAAGGCTGGTGCGGTGTATTCTCGCTCTCGATTTGCCAGTCAGCCTCTTGATGGACATAATTTTATGTAATCAGCACAGCTTACAAGTGCAAAGGTCGTCATGTTCGACACAACTTTATGGCTACTAATATAAGGTTTAGAAAAGCTCCCGTAATAACCATTCAGCACCAGTAAGTAGCCCTTACTAGGATTTTAGTAGATTAGAATAAATTTCTCCTTGAAAGCACAAAAGCCAAACATCAACTGAGTGAAAGGAAATTGATAGAAATGGCTCACTCGCCTGAGACAGCATTTCAAGAAACAAGGGCGATTTAAAGTAGAGACAATAATTAATTAAGTTTATATTATGTTAAAATTTATTTTAAAAAATAATCGTTAAAAAAATCGTTAAAAAAATTCGGGCTTGTTGTTCATTAAATGAGACGTTCTCCCAAAGGTATGATTCCAATTTGGTTTGTAATCAATTTGCCACGCCTTTGAGTTGCAAAACCGTGTCTCCGATTTCTTTTATGACACTTCATTAGTTTGCTATGACATTTTTAAGATGAACTTTTCAAAATTGAGCAATGTTTTTACAACAACTACAATACCATAAAAACTGAAAATGAAATAAAAAAAGGCGGAGACCCCATTACTTGGCATAATTGCTCAAATATTGGCGAAGAACAAACTTCTAAAAGTTCGAGATTCCATTGATATTACTGATTGGAAAAAAAGACCAAAACAGATTCCCAGGTGTCGTAATCTCTATTAGACCCTAATAACAAAGTGTTTTTAGTTCAGAACCGAAGACGACTGTCAACTAACACTACCCTGGCCAGAAATTTGAGACTATACATATGGTGTCATCACGTGTTCTCAATTATGAAAAGAAGGTTTGAATTTTTCGCGCGGATACTCCATATTCCAGCGCTCTTTTTTACTGTTTTCTTGCACTTGATTTTCATGTTGGGTCAATTTTTTTGAAGTTGTTCCATTTTTTTAGACTTGGATGGAATATCCCTCTGATCTGTATTGATCTTGTTTACTGCCAAGGAGACAGCACAATCACCAGCCAAACTCATCCGCCTGATGCTACAGCCGAAAAGATGCTAAAGCTCCAATATAAATAAAGTTGTTATAGTCTGAAGAGTTTCATTATTACCGATGTTTATATTCTCTGGACATGCTGCAACGTTCAGTTTTAGACGTGGTTTTTAATAGAGTCCTAACACGACGATATATGGAACAGTCCTAATTTAGGAATCTCTTTACGACGTCGGCGAGGATAAGCTTTTAGCTGCACGTAAAATTTTAAGCTTTAGCTAACGCAAAAGTATATAGGGAACAAAGAACTTCAAAATAACACCGAAAACAGACACTGGCGCTAGCACAAATGCAAGCGCCGTTTCACACACGGTCCCGCTTAGCAAATATAGACATTTTGGGATGTACCAAACACTGACTGCCACTTCTGGCAACAACCCAACGCTTCCATCTTGGGAAAATATAATGTTGTTTGCGCTATATCTCAAAAGCCGTAAAAGATTTTATAATGGAATTTTCGAGATTGGAAAAACATTAAGCTTCGTCTATTCCAAAATTATAAAATCAAAAATTGCGAAATCTGTGGGTCAGCTAATTGTGAAGGAGGGTCCTATCATTCGACGAGAAACATAGCACGGACTGCCATCAATACACACCGATAGCCGCATACTGAAAATTGGGTAGTCATAATTATGAGACAGGAGAGTGGAATGGATTTGCATTCTAAAAGACCTAACAAAGTGAGGCCCAAGCTGGCGGATGAGTGACTCCGTTACTTCCATAATTCAAGTGAACGTGAAAGCCGAAATGCTCGCTAACCCACTTTGTCAGCCATCCAACCGTTGGGAGCATATCGCAAACGAAAAAGATTGTACGCATTTGCAACATGGAGTAAGTCAAAGCAGAGAACAACGATATCGATGTCTTCTCTCGGTTTTATATGCCAGATTAGCTGATTGAGGACAGCGGAAGAAAATTATTATGCTGATCAGTGATTCATAACATGTCATTATTTACTATACTTGTTCCAAAATTGAAAATCTAGGAACTGAAAACGATGTATAATTATATGAATGATATTTGATTGTTTCAGAGTACCTGTTTTCTGTGGTATGGCGCACCTTACTCCTTAGACTTGTAGTCAAACAATTTAAAGCTAAATTCATTTTTTGCTTCAAACTATTTTCCTTACCACGAAATGAAAAAAGGTTAGAAATGGTCGATGGCGAAATATTGCATTAACTTTTTTAATGAAGTGTTTTTCATTATTAATATTGCCTAACTCTTGAGCCAGGCAAAAAATACATTCTAATCAACACTTAGTGTTTGTCTCTTGAAACCTCGAGAGCTGTGATTTGAGGATTCCATTCATATATGAGTATAATTCTTTTTTTGTTACAGGAGGTTGGCCGTGGAGTGTCAAAAAAGGAGTTTCCTTCATTCCGTTAGACTGAAGTGTTTTTGAGTTCAAAATGCAAAACATTTTTTGTTCGTGTTTGATACAGTCAGTAGCAGCCTGGAAAGTCGAATATTTGGAACTGAGAGTAAAACAAATCTTTATGCAGATTGGTTTATCAACAATATTGCGTTGAATTATGTCAAGCACTGTATATCCATTAGTATCAAGATGAATAGCATTGGCTTCCCTATGAATCATTCAACGGAACACTAGTACTAATTGCTTGAAATAGAGAGAAAAATACATTGCAAAAGATCGCACGAGTGTGGGTAGATGTCGATACATAACTGCACCATCGCACGAGAGATACATTACCGAGGGCACTTCTTGCTCATGGATAACAGCTAAGGATAGACAGGGGACCAACAGCAAACAAGATTTGGGTTTACTCTTGTCTGTAGAAAACAAAGATTCTTTACTGACTGTATTGACTTACTTTGTTTTAAATACCAATTTTGGCAGGCTGTTAGTTTCTTTCTGGCATACGTATGCAATATTAATAAGGAGGATTACCTAAGATTTAATCGCGGTTGTGCGATCTTTCACTTAGTTGTTTCACACACTGTTCAGTGATATTCACCTTTTTAGAGACGGCAGAAAAATTCCCTAAATGTTGACTATCAAATTAAAATTAAGAAGCACCATAGTTTTCGCCACCCTTTCGTTTGCAATTTTGGCTAGGTAATTAGATTTTAAATGTAAAGATAAGGCGCCTTTTAAAAACTGTTTTCATTTATGGTCTCCTTTGTGCAATTGTAAGTAGTAATCTCTTGAGTAATATTGTTCCACGTTGAGCTATTTCTAATTCTAACTTGAAAGATTTTAAATCTGTGGAAAATACAGTTCGAATAATTCAAATGTAGGGGACGAAACAAAAAAATCAAAGTTAACTTTGTCACAAGACGTTAGTTCAGCTCGTCATGTTAGCCAACAAGTCAACATCATGTTAGCCATGGAGAGATATCAACAACACTCAACTAAACCTGACTCACGACTTTTTCCCATTTCGACGGCCGTGGCCAACACGCGGCACTATCATGTTTTAATGCACGCTAATTCATGTACAGTACAAACTAAAATTTACTTAGAATTAATTAGAACACTCCACACCACCTTTAAGGAACTCTAGTAGTTCCCAAACACAATCTTGAAACCTATGGAAGGCGTGCTCTTTTCAGTGAAAACATCGCTGCTATGGACTCACTGACTCTAAAAGTTCTAGAACTACAAAAAAAATCCCACTGCATAGAGCCCATAAATAATAATAATAATAATAATAATTCTGATAATAATAATAATAATAATAATAATTTTAAACTTGCATAGCGCTATTTATTGTAATGTCAATGGCACTTTACAGTGAAGAATTTAAAATCTGAAAAGTAGATAGACAAAAATAAAAGTCAAGATAGCGAAACTTGTAATATTAATTTATGGAGAAACAAAGGCAATTTATAATGTTAAACTTCAGAGTGCAGGTCTGATTACTAAAGCTATGCGAAAGAGCCAAGCTTTATTATACCTTAATACAAATAAATATACCTCAATATAATCTAAGTTGCAAACTGGTCAAGTACTACGCTCAAAAGGTCCCTTACTTCTTTGTTATAATTTCTTTCTGTACCGATCAACAAAATTGAACAAAACACAATTAACCACTCTTTTAAGGAGCCGACCATTTGATCTTGTAGGGTGTGTGTGTGAGGGGGGGGGAAGGCGACTGAGAGAAATTGCAAAAAAAAAATTGCAGGAAAAATATAAATTGAATGATGACAGAGTATTAAAAACTGTGATGAAAATAGGCGTCGAAAATGAGACTAGTAAATGTCGCTTGCGACGCGCGACGCCTAGTTTTGAAACCCCCACTCTTTGTCTCCTTGATTTACAAGTTAATATTATTTAACTTTGCAGCTTTAGTTAATAGTAGTAGTTTACATTGTAAATTAAGAGATTGCAGTTCACCATATCGAAAAAGATGGCGACATGCAATGCATTGTGGTAAAATGGACAAAATGTGCAAAGAATGTAAACAAAGTTGGCGGTTGGTCATTGTCCACCGCGACTGGCTGAAGTTTTTCCGAAGGTTTTGCTGAACGAAAAAGAAATGGAAGGAGCAAAATTAATAAAAGAGCCGAAAAATCTAACAGAAACAGAAGCTGTACAATGGTTGAAGTGTGGGGGAAGTCGTAATTTGAGTAAACTCCACTCGTACACACTTGCTTTTACACTTGTCATTGAGGTTCCGAATCCATTTCTGTTTTAAATTTTCGTCTTCCGAAAAAGAATAGAACGTCAATGGCTTGTACTACCAACTTTTGTGGAAGCAATAAGCAACACAACACTTGTAGTTAGGCATTTTTTGCCTACTGCTGCAAATCTCTCTCAAAATCAGCGTTGTTTGCATAATTTGTCCCTTTTACCACAATGCTTTGCGTGGTGCCATGCTTTTCAGTATGGTGAATTACTGGATAATCTTACAAATTAGCAACCTCAAACTGTTGAGTTACTTATTTTAGATAAGAAACCAACGCCATTAAAATTGATTGCATCTCCCTACATCTGCACACATAACTGTGTATTTAGTACGATAAATAGTTTAACCAATAGGCTTTGTTTTTTTGTATGTATATATGTGTGTATGTATGTATGTATCATGTATGTATGTATGATGTATGTACGTATGTATGTATGATGTATGTATGTATGTATGTATGTATGTATGTTTGCTTGTTTGTTGTTGTTGTTGTTGCAGTTGTAGTGGTGGGAGTGGTGGTTTCTACTCCGTGCTGTTGTTGTTGCTGTAAATCTATTAGTTCAAAAGGGTTCATCCTCGGAGACCCAGGGGCGGTCCGTCAGGGCGAGTGAAAAATCTGGGGCGAAAGAAAAGTAAAGGTGGGAAGGGGAGCATTTACTTTTTCTTCTGTCTTGGG
>JANSTQ010140563.1:6167-23873 GCA_026167885.1 Bergia puertoricense
GGAAGTTCTTAATTTTTTTTTTCTCTATGAGAGTGTGATGCATCACAATAATTTACAGAAATTATACCCAAACACAACAAAACTTGTTAATTGGCTGTGACCTACAATCCATCAGTTGCTACCTTGTTGCAAAGGTATTCACACATCAAGAAAAAAATTTTAATGAACACTTAGCTATAGCTACAGCTGTAGAAACCAGTCTATTGAATTGCAGCAATAAATTCACATGAAGTTTTCGCTGCACAAATAAGGTGGCAAGCACAGTTTTCCAATCTTTGGAGTACCTTTATTTTGCTTTCACATGCAAACAACTGGCAGCTTGCAAGTTGAAAAGCTACTGGATTTGTAATTTTTGCATGTCACTCAAGACCGTGTTGTTACTATGGCAACCCAACTTAATACAAATCAACCAAAAAATTTGTATTCCACTCAATTTCAGAAAATTCAGCCATCCAATTATTTTCGTTTGTGTACAAATGCAAAAAATTCTGATGTTTTACACTAAAGTAGCAAAGCTTTTTTCTTTGTTTTTCTGTAATGTACAGTAATAGTGTTTCACAATTCCTTTGTTAAATTTTCAGATTTTTTGTATTCAGCAGTTTGTAAAATTTCTCAAAATTCTAATACCTGGTTCGTTTGAAATCATGCCTTTCTGGCAAAACAATTAAACGCCCAATAGTGACTTTTTTTAACAACTATTCACACGCAGCATTTACATTTTTCTCTCTCAAAGTCTTCGGCGTGCATGTTCGGACTAGACTCACCACTGAATCTTAAGAGCATGTGGGAACTGTGTTCAGTCACCTTAATTTTTCTTTTCCCGAACCCAAACAAACTATAAAATCCCAGGCTTCTTATCATGGAAAAATCATTTCAACACTCAACAAGCTATTGGTTTTGGTAAGGCATTTCTGCAAAATTAACCCATCCACAAACTTCCTGTCAGATCTTTTGTTTATAACTATTTTAAAGAAAGATCCAATAGGGGCCACACTTGGAAAGCAAACGTTTCAAAATAATTTTTGCCAAAAAGAAAAACAAAATTGGCCCTTGCCCTTGAAAGATCCTGACATTTTCACTGAATGACCAACTCATTTTAGCAAGTTTCTTTTTTAAGGAGGGGGTGGGGGAGCAAATGTGTCAATCAAATCACTAGAATTACTTATCTTGAATTACAAGTTATATTTTCTTGAAATGTTTTTCCAAGTGGAAATGCCAAAATCAATTCAATTCATAAATTTTTATCAGAAATTTTATAATCAGCCATGCTAACCTTGTAGAGCCCACCTTTCAAGGATGCCCACATTTCCACTAGTACACGACCCATACTTCTGGGCTCCTATCTTACTGGGGAATCTGGGTTCTTGTTTGTCCAAAATTCAGTTGATGTATTATGCAATGTTTGTTTGAAACTTTGTTTAGTACTACATGTGACAGCATAAATGCAAAAGGGGTTTCAAGATGGCAAATTGACTACTGTATGCAAAATCACGTTCCAAAAATCAGAGGATTTGTCTTAGGAAATGTTGCGGTGCGCTTGCACGCACGGTACTGAAAAACAAATGTGGCAAGTCACTTCCAGTCGGTCCATCACCAAAGCGAGTCAAAGCTCTTTACAATCCACTTGTCAAACATGCTTTTTCTCCAAGTGTATATTTTGTCCCAAACAACTCCAAAGGTCTAGCAAGTGGAAGGACAGTTTTGTCCACTATTAAGTAGTTTTGTACCACTTGTTTATCCAGTCATCCTACCGGTCAAGAGTCTGAGAATTCCTTGCTGCACTTTGACAACAAATGCATTGATCAGTCTACAGTGGCTTCTTGCCCTATATATCATGTTTGATGAGGAAGGAAAACTTCATCCAACGGATGTTTTTTTCCTGCTATTGTCTGTTCTAACATCTTCGAAACTGTACCTCTGCTGTTCGTGGGCACTCAGTCGCTGGGATAAGTAGTCACCATTGGCTCTGCTTGGATATTTGACTGGGTTTTGGGCCATTTCCAGCCCAAATTTAGGACAACCAAAACAGGCAAGAGTACCAAGTAATTCCCTCAGCCAGGACTGAGCAAACTGTTTCTTTCATTATGAAATCTGCTTGTGGATTCTCAGTCATGCATTTCCATTTTTTAAAACACGAATCTGGGGTAATCAGAACATGGATTGACAAGGACCCAATGTTCTTTTGGTACCTGAACATTTATATTCAAGTTAGCTTGAAGCTGCAAGCATGCAGTGCTCAGTGCAGGCCTGGTTTTCAAATCTGAAGTGTTTTAGGGAGGGGTATGCTGATGACAAATTCTTCGCATTTTTGCACGTTCAGAAAAATTGCAACATGGGCTTCAAGTATTTCTGAAAAAAATATCAGATTCACTGGAATATGTTGCTGTTTTCCAAGACTCATTTCCTTTGCCCAAAAAATTGTTAAAGTAATAGTTTGTATTTCCACCCACAGTATTTTTCGCAGGATAATATTGCAAACACAGGTTTTGTTTTGGCTTCAAAGTATTGAAGTCAATAAAGGTGTCACATTTAGGATTCTGAGCATTAAGCCAAGCACCAGGAGGGCAAAAGGTGAGGTCAGGGAAAGAACTGGTAAGGGTTGATGATTCAGCAGGTTATTTCACTAAGAACACAGTGATCCATACTGAAGATTTATTAACACAAATGCTTTTTGCAAGCAAAATTTCACACTAAAATTTGTCTCAGGAAACATGGTTTTACCTTTGCCACAATCAGATCCGTTTCTTCTTTCACTCCCGTCTAACACTGTCGAAGTCTGCCTCAACTATGTAAAGCTCTGTGCCCCTCGATAACACTAATTTTTAATTACTTTCACAAAAACAAAGAACGTCATGAAAATTCATTTCATTCTTGAATCGGTTACACAGGCTTTACACTTTGAGTGGGGACATTCTGGACAACTTCTTAGTGGAATGCTGAAAAGAAATGATATTAAATTCCTCTGATGCCAAACAACGCTTTGACGTCGTTTGCGTTTTTCATCCCAATTTACTTACGTCAAACATTAACCATAATTGTTACCTAAAAGAACAAAAACCAACCAATCTAAGCTATCACAAGGCTAAATGGAATTTACCCATCCTTTCCAATTCCCTATTTTCTAAAATAGAAAATGATAGACCAAAGGGGCCTGATTTAGTGTGTCGTACGTGATGGTATGCAAATAGAATCTGATCAAATTTTTTTTTACCAGATTACCGCCTTTGTTTGCTACTCTTGAATAGCAATAACGCTTAAACTGCGAAAATCGACTGGATACAGTTGAGCGTCTTTTTTCAGTAAATCTCGGTACATTTCGTCGTAGGTTGTTTCAAATGAATAAGTGTTTGGTCGATCCGGTGCTGGCCCAGGCAACTTCACTTGAACTCCGGAACCAAATGATTTGACGTTGAAACCGCGCTTGCTGAAACAAAAGAAACGAAACAATATTCCTAACGTATTTCTTCCCTTAACAGAACGAAGCTATTTCGTTGTTTATCAAACTAAGATAGAATATCGTCCCTCCAGACGTTTTCTTGGATGTAAACTCTTTACCTTAGGAAATTATGTGCTTCCATACTGCGGTTTTGGTTGCTGGAGCAAACGACGGCGATTCTTAACTTTAGAACCATATTTCTCAGGTTCAGAGGCATCAATGGTAAACAAATAGACAAAATATGGAAAACTGGGATAACTATTAGCGGGATTACTGTATTACACAAGTGAAAAACCTTTCGTCGAGTTCGATGGAAATGGATTTTCCTTCCCGAAAATTACACAACAACCAACAAAGATGGACTCCTCGAAGAAACTAACGACGCAATAAAACTGACGTCATAAAGAGATCATTGGTCAATCGCCATATCCGGGTACCGCACCCGAGCATCCGGGAATGCTTATACTTAGTCCCTGCCGAGTATTGCGAGAAAACATGGCGGACGGACTTGCAGAAGAAGAGGCCACGGACTTGGTAATTATTTTCACAGCAGTTTATTGATAGGCTTTTGTAATCTTTTAAACGTTGTATCCAAATTATTTTTTCCAGATTATTGAAGACATTGAAGGATCAGAGTCAACATCTAACGTGGTATGAAAAAAGCAAGTTTAGCGAAGGTCTTTCTGTCTGATATAAGCTTAAGACTTATGTTTCATTGAATGGATTGCAGTAAAACTACATGTACCAGAAATTACAATAATAATTAATATTACCCTACATGTAATATTTAGAGTGATTTGAGTCATTGAATCAGTGAAACAATATCTAACAGTCAGTGCATAATAGTCAAAACAACGAAATTAGTGTCTAATAGTATTTAAAAGTGTAATAACTATTTCATGGGTTGTAAAATCACTGTAAGTTTTAGTTTGGTCGAGGCTCATAAAACGGTTTTATTTTTTTTTACCTTAGGAGACTGATGTTAACAGTGATAGCTCAGAAAAGAGTGAAAAAAGGAAACTCTTAGAGTCATGGCTAAATAAGATCATGAGAATAAAGATTTCTGATGGAAGAACATTAATCGGCTCCTTCCTCTGCACTGACCAGGACAGAAATATTATTTTAGGATCATGTCAGGAGTTTGTTGGCTCCTCAGGTGTGTGATGTTACTGAGTAACAGAAATCTCTTATTGCATTCTCCATTAATATCTTGTGGTGTCTGAGATTTGAAAAATTCTGTACTGATGACCCATCAGCTTCAGAGATTTGCTGTGTCTATACTTGGTAGCTACTTGGTTAGGAATTTTTGTGTTCAAGTATTAAACAATAGCCTATGAGCAGAGTCGCATAATTTTGGGAATTTACACATAAGGGGCGAAGCTGCAAGAACAAGTCGGTAAGAGAAGCAAGCCGGTTAAGAGAAGTGTGGGGTGGAAGCGTAAAGAAAGTGAGTCTGCTGTGATCTCTGTAAAGTTTTCATTCCTGCTTAACCTGATCATAGAAAAATACCATTGGCTCAAAAAAGAGAAAGGTGTTAATGTTTGATGAAAAGAAATAGATCCCCATTGTTATTATTGACTGCTGGTTTTCATTAATATAAACAGGCGACAACATAGAGTTATAGGTAGAGTTTATTTCTGATGTTTTAACCAAGTTTCAGCCTTTATATAAAGGACGAAGGATAATCCGAATAAGTTCATTGTGCCCAATAATTTTGACAACAAATGATGATCTTGGAAAATAAACTGTAATATTTTGGTATAAGCTATACCATCATCAGACTAAGAAAATTAACATACAAGCTAGATCTTAAATACTGTGGGTGACGAGACGAAACAAGAAAGTTTACTCAAGAGAATAGACAGAGTTCTCTGCTGGATTTCTATCAGAGATCACAGCAGGCTCACTTTTCTCATATCTTGCATCTCACCGGCTTGCTTCACACTCCAACTCATTCACACAACCTCACCACTCGCACATGTATTTCTAAACGTGAGCCTACTTGCAAGCCTATGTGACGACCAATCAGAGACTACGTGGATTTCAGTACAGCTGCATCTACATCACACTGGTGGAAGTTCTGGGGTGTAATTTTATCGCACCTTTCAATAATATGAGAACTCTGAAGTTCAAAACCCAACTACTGATTGCGTTTTTTGCTACCATCAAGCACAATGGCGACAGCCGATGAACTTTGAAAAACAGTTCTACTAAGTGGATTGAAATCTACCAATCACAACCAACAGACATGACCTTTTGACCTGGCTGAAGTGAACTTCTGTCTGAGGTCCACTTACTAGATGATTGAAAGCAGCAAAAAACGTAAACCACTGGTTGAGGTTTGAATTTTTGGAGTTTGCATGTTATTGAAAACCACAATAGATGTCCCAAACTCCACAGATGAATAGGGGCATGTCAAGATGGCAACTTTATATTTCTTCTCCACAAAACTCTTTCATGGAAGTGTCTGTCTTGCAGAGCACACTGGTTAATTGACAAAAGTTTCACACAGCGAGACAATTTAAGTTTATTTGCATTAAGAAATATTATTGGTGTGAAATAGTTTAGCCTTAAAATGTTTCACCGAGGTTAAAGATTTTAAATACTAACTTTCGGGCAGAAGAAGGGTACTCAAAACTGCCTTGTGTAACATTTTGAAATCTTTAACCTCAGAGAGTCCTGTCCAAACATTTATCAAACATTAAGAGGCACTGTTATGAAATAGCTTAATTTTCCTTTATATTTTATATTTTGGCAGACGAGAAGGAGGAACCAAGAATCCTTGGTTTAGCCATGGTGCCAGGGAAACATATTGTTTCCATCGAAATTGATGAAGAGTGACCTTTACTCAGTTTGTCTGTCAAAATGAACACACAGAGAGATGTTACAGCGTGCATCTGGGATCCAGGATGTTGGACAAGAATTAACAGTGCTGTTTTTGAATACGTGACAAGCCTTTTGTGGATATTTTAACAATTCACATTGCTACTTTCTCTGGTAACACAGAGCCTCCAGCTGGTTGGGATGATTTGTTATCAAAGGATTACTTTAAAAGACAAACCACAGCAAGTCTTGTCATACCTAACCAAGATGTCTGAATGGAAGTTCTTAATTTTTTTTTTCTCTATGAGAGTGTGATGCATCACAATAATTTACAGAAATTATACCCAAACACAAAACTGAAAATCGTGAAATGCTTTATTAAAATCTAAAATAAGAAAATGAGACATCACAGTATGTTACAATGATCCCACTATGACAAATTTCTAATAAGTGCATTATAAATTAGGCCACCTAAAAGAAGAGAGAGAGAGAGAGAGTAGGAGAGTTTAAGAACTGATGCAAGAGTTAACAGGAAAAATCGGCACTAGTATTATTTTATACACGAATAGCGGTTATTACAGTTCTCAGCCGTTTGACTCACCAGCAAGGCAAAAGGATCACTCTGCATTGTTTTACCAGTAATCTATGTGTTGACCCTTTCACCTTGTTCGTATACCTTCTTAACAAAGGAATATGTTATCAAAGATAACCTGCAATAACAGCTATTGCCATAGCTTCCTTTCAACTGGTTAACAAAGTTTCCCATAAGGTTCACAAGTGGAGTTTTGCCTGATGTTCCTCATCCCCCTTGCCAATCTCTAGCCAACTCTTCTTTCCCAAGTTCAGCTGTTATGACCACATCCTTCAGCAAAATATAGTAGTAGGCCTGCTAATAAAAATCATTGGTGCTTCACATTGCACTGCCACTCATAAGCATGCAGTATGCTTTTCCAGTAAATGAATTACCAAGGGGTCCCTAATTTTCTAATGACTGTGTGAAAATAATATTCATTACAGTATTTTATTCATGTCTACAGAAAACGTTATATCTATTTGTATAAAACATGAAAAATGCATTTTCTTCCCAGCCAAAACTATCCTTCCCTCTCGAACAATATTGCTAATTATAAATATTTCTGATCGGCATTTGATTTCTTCAAAATACCAACACATTGTCAAGCAGAGATGATATGAAAAAATAAATCAACTACTCTTACTACTGTTGTCTTTAAGGAGGATAAGGAAAAGGAACATTTTGAACTGGTGCTAAATAAAGTTTACATGGGTATTGTGACATACCTGGCATTTTGTTTGCACAAAAAAAAATTCGTATTTTTAACTGAAACCTTGATGTCTCCACACCCTACCTGGGCAGTTATCCAAAGTAATTTGGTCGTTTCCCCAGATTTTTTCTTTTTGCCAAATTGTGTGGCACCAGAAAATATCCATATCCATACACCTGATGGAAGGTCATTGGAAAATCCAAGGGAGTAGGGGGTCCCAAAAGCCAAAATTGTCAAAAGGAAAGTATAAACTGGAATTTCAAGAGGGGTATGGCGTTCAAAGCAAAAATCCTTACACGGGGAGGGGGGCATATTTCAGACAAGCAACAGCCGGAAATAGTCTGCGTTTGCAGGCCAGGAGGGGGAGGGGTATGGATATTTTCTGGCAAGACAAAAACTGAGGGAATGTTCATAATCTAACTGAAACAAAACCTATCTTATACCTGATTCACACCAACAAAACATGTTTAGTTAAACCAGGTTTACATGTAAGAAAATGTTAATCAGCAACAGACAACTGACAGACTAAATTTTACATAGGGTTCAAGTATGCTCTAACTTGTGCTTTCATTGTGCCAAATTTGAAGTTGATAAACATCAGTCAGCAACTTCCATGAAGAAAACAATTTTAAACCGTGTTTAACTAAACAACATGTAAACATGTTTAAGCTTTGGTGTGAATGGGGTATTAGCTTTATTGTGTTCTTTCACCTTTATCACTTTTGGACCTTAAAAATAACACATAGTTTAAAACACACCTAATCAGTCACTAAAAAAACTAATCATTCATTACTTCGCCTACAGTTGCCAGCAAGATTTACTTCTCATCAATAGTTTATTGTAATAACATAACTATTTATAATACTCTTGACTTTATTTGTAAAGTCAGCTATCCCTTATAACCAATCACTGTTCACATCTCATAACTCAGTAGTTAAGGGGCGTGCTGGCTTGGAATCTAGCTCCGCTGTCATCTTTTGTACACGTACTGCATTGCAGTCTTGACACAGAAGGTGATCATCAAGAGGGTAACAACCAGTACCACCCTTTTCTGTTGATAGCGGAGCCTTACAATCCTACAATAAAGCAAACAGTGCATGGTTATAGTTGGCCTGCATCGAAAGTAATCTTTATGATGCAGCCCAGTTTAGTAAGACTCCAAAGGGACTGACAAGTTTGACACAATAGGTTCACAAAATGTGCCTGCCAACTTTTCGCTTCGACTTTGGTGCAGCCCCTCTGACCACCTTATGTTGAAGGGGCTTAACATTGACGCTTATTTGTTGGTATAGCCCAGGCTCGAGGCTGCCCGCCGGCAACTACAATAGCTATCAAAAGCAAGGGGAGGGGCATGTTCCCTCTTGGCACCTACAGTTAGCTAGACTTCAGTGGTCGAAGAACAAGGAAAGGGTTCCCTGTTCAAAAGGTTCCCTGCTGCAGTTGCACACGTCACAAGGGTCATGACTTGCCAGTTGCATGACCATGGGGGAGGACAAAGGACTAAATAAAAATAAAAATAAATCACTTTATTTAAGTGTCAATTTATTGTGCACTACTGTGCTAATTGAGGTCACTGCAGTAATAAACAAACCAATATTGCAGGAGTGTTGTCAGTTATTTTCCCAGGGATGCCTTAGCAAATCCTGCGAGATGTGATTGTTAGATATCCATAATTATATAGAGATGTTCACATAATAAGTGTCTGATGTACAAATTAAATGCATCATTTTTAATTGCATTTAATAAACATACCTCACAAATGTAACACTTGACATGAAAATCCTTGTTCATTGAAACAATACGAACAGTCTCTTCTTGACCCTGAAATAATAACAAACATTCATCCCATATAAATTATTTAGTGTGACCAAGTATGTATGTAAAAAATTTGCTACGCCTGACCAAAATGAAGCCAGTAGTGAACACAACAAAATGAGTCTGGGCATTCAGAGCACAGTGTGTTAACCATCAGGGCTAGGCATCTCTGTCTTTACCATATCAGAATCTAAATTATGTGACTTGTATTTATTATGCAAAAAGTGGTAATATACTGGCCACTGAAGAATTTCTCTTCATGTCTACAATGTGACACAAATAATAATAAATGATCATTAGTGTAAATTATCATTGTTTATTATTGGTATTATTACCTGTTCGGGGACTATCAGCTGACTGCAAAATGCGCATCTAGGTGAATATTTCCTAGAATAAAAGACTAGTTTAGAAGCTGCAGTTCAGATGATATTTGTCAAAAGAACAGTTACTTAATTGGTGAGTTAAAATGAGTTTACGATCAGCATGAGTTTGAGGAAAGGAGAAATAAAGAAATAATTTTGTAATACAACAACATTTATCTATGATACATGTAATATTATAATATTAGGAAAACATCATTGATTGCTGGGAAATTTTCCAAAAAATTTATTTATCAGATATTTACTTCAAATTCATGCCTGTGTTAATTTACCAACAGATGCAGGATCAATATGGCCGGGAGATTTTTAGTTAGCAGTAAAAATTTTTCTTGTTTTATCAACAAGCTCGATGCTTATGTCCAACCAGTGAATATTTTCAAACTCAGTGTTGCGTTTCCACAGCAAAGCAGAATATTCTTGTACTGAATTATTCCCTTTTGCTGCCTTTATAACTGTATACATAGCTTCATTCATTCAAATAAAAGCGAAGCTAGTTCTCAAGAGTGTATTTGGATAAGCTTATATTATTTTGACTGCGGCACCAGTATGTAAAAGCAAATCAGTGCAGTAAAGAATATAACTTACCGGTATATACTACTTAGCTTCCACTCGATTATATTCTCACACATTTCATGTCGGTTTACTTTTAAACAATTTTGTATCATTCTAGTGAAATAATGTCTACCGATCGCGACAGACAAAGTGAGTTTTGTACCCTGTTGTTGCTTATTCAAGTGATTTTTCTCTCACAAACTGATGGCCTCAACAGAAACTTTTCGAAATGAATTAATGCAAGTGTCATGACATCACCAGAGGACATTTGAGCAGCAGCTATTTTGATCAGATGTCTCTTCTCAGAAGCAGAGGGAGATGTCTGATATTCAGGCTAGTCCAAAATGTGTTGTTCCATAAAATATCCATACACCTCCCATGGAAGGTTTTTTGGTTTAACCCCACCACCACCCCTCTGGAATTTCCACTTGAGCCCCATACTTTCCTTTTAAAATTTTGGCTTTTGAGACCCCCCACCCCCTCAGAATTTCCATTGACCTTCCATGGGGTGGGTATGGATATTTTCTGGAACTGCACAATATTAAGCTGACAAAAATGTTACCATCCAATGAAATCATAGTTTATATATATATATGTGTGTCAAAAATGTTATTTTACCTATAGTAGTCCTCAATACAGTGGATTTTGTTAAAGTTGTCCACAGTGAACTGAAGTCCATCAAGTTTCTTGTTACAAACTTCACACTTGAAACAGTCTGGATGAAAACACTTTCCAGTTGCACGTAAAATCTGTCGTAAGAAATCATTTCATTCAAATTTTAACAATATTTACATTACATAACAATTCCTGTCCATTGCCTGGACAATACAACATTCTTCTTAACAAATTTTCTTAATTATTTATATTTTTATCTTGCAATTTCACAAATCGCGTTGTAATTTCTTTCACTTTTAGTCATTTACATTTTACCCGTCGAAGACAGTAGATCTAGCAGTCGACAGCTTGTACTTTTTTAATAGTTTTAGCCAGAGATCGTTTTTAATTTTTTCTAATATGTCTTATATATCCTGGCTGCGGCCCTTCAACGTTTCTAAGCATTGGTACTGATGTATTTCTCTATAGCCAACAGAACACCCCAACACAACCTTCAGTTACTTGAATCAGGGGCAAATACAGGTATGGGGGGGGGGGGGAAGAGAGAGGTCATTGTAGCCTGTGTTTGCCTGCTGGTTATTTTGTGAAGCACCAAAAAAATAGACAAACAAATATGCCTGGTTTGCTTGCAAGTTAGTTTTGACGCAGTTTCTTGGGCTATACAACAAATGTCATGAATTAAAACAAGGTTTGACAAGCTCCTTCCCTCTCTCCCTCCCTCCAGCTCTTCACCTGACCTCCATTCCAGAAGTATAGAACAGGATTATTTCTTTGCTACAAAAATACTTATTATCTTTATCTAATTATGAGTACAATTCACTCACCCGCTCAGTAATATGCTGGTTACAAACCCAGCAGTTTTCCAGTGTATCCTGCAATTTAACACAAGTAAAGCAAGTATTAAAACAACAAAATATTAAATCGTTATTGGGATTTGTGGCAATGAAGGAAACTTGAGACATATCAAAGCCATTTTTTGGTTAACTCCGACCACAGCATACTGCCTTACAGGTCATCAATAGCACATCTTGCTTCATAGTTTATGCCCAATGGGCCCATTGCAGCTAGTAATGATCCCATGGACAGGTACAAAATAACATCTTGCTAGAGCCGAGGGCAGGCATCCAAAACAAAGCAACTTCAACCAGCCATGCTCAACTTTCCTTAATCTGTTTTAAATGTGAGGCATTAGATGTATACTGGAGGCCGTTTGTATTGACACCTCTGGGCCTCGAGTGGTGTACTGGCATTAGGACTCTGGGTATTCATTTCTCCTGTGACCAAGAACAAGTTCTGAAACAAAATTTCCATGATAGAATAGATGAATGTCAGAAATTGATTAATTTATGGAAACTGAGAGGCCTTTCCCTATTTGGTAAAGTAGCAATCATTAAATCTTTTCTCATTCCAAAATTATTATATGCTTCTTCAATAATAGAAACTCCACCTGAAATAATTAAACAAATGGAGAAGATGATTTTTAAATTTTTATGGAAAGGCCCTGATAAGGTCACGAGGCTTTCTGTGATAAACACCTTAGACAATGGTGGACTGAATCTTACAGACTTTGAGTCACATATTAAAGCACTAAGATTGTCCTGGATTCCGCGACTCTTAGATGAGAGGGAAGGCCCTTGGAAATCTTATCTCAAATACAAATTAAAAAAATATGGAGGGTGTTTTCTCTTTAGATGCAATTATGATGTAAAGGATCTTGATTTGAGTGTTAGTAATTTTTACTTGGAGCTCCTTTTGTGGTGGGCGGAATTTAGAAGTTCTTTCTCTGATGTTAATTATTCCCAAAATGTTATCTGGAATAATAAGGACATCAGAATAAATAATAAACCAGTGTTTTATCAAATGTTTTTTGATAAAGGCATAATTTATTTGAATGATTTACAGTTTAATGTTGATAATGTCCATTCTTATGAGTCCTTCAAACAAAAAGGACTTAACACTAACTTTCTGACATGGACAGCTTTGAGGTCTTCTGTCAAAAATATGAAGTCAAAAAGTTCTTGCAATCTCCTTACAGTGGGCATCTTTGACCCTATGAATTTCGAGTATAATGCAACTAAAGCTTTTAATGCATATACGGTGAAGTGTAAACAATTCTATTCAATGATGATATCAACTAAAGCGAAAACTCCGAATAGCTTTAAAAAGTTGTTAGCTGATTTTAATCTCTCAAATCCACAAGACGCTTTTTCAATTCCATATCAATCTGCAAGCGAAACGTATGTTGGGAGTGACTATTCTGCACTCAGTTGATGTTGTGAGACAATAGGGAGACACCTCATGACATTTTTATACCACGTAACACTCAGTTCATGTAGTGAATACAAAACAGCACTTCTTTTAGCCTATTTAGCACTGCGGTTAGCCTACTATACACTTCGGTTAGCCTACTATGCACTCCGGTTAGCCTACTAGCACTCCGTTTAGCCTAAAAAGAACTCCGGTTAGCCTACGTTAGCTTAGTTTGCTTGCGGTTAGCTTTATACTAGTGGTACCTATCGGTAGAAGTGCCAACGAGTACAACAAGAGAGAAGGGTTGTGAGGATAATAAATTTATTGTAAATGTTTGACTAAAAGTACACTTTATGATGTGGGTGTGATCAATGTACATTGCATGTATTCGTTGCGGAATGTTTGTGGAATAAACTGATGCGATTTGGTGAAGGCCTAATGAAGGAGTTCTAAAATGATACTAAAGTAGTGAGAAACCTTGTGAAATCCATGTAATTTGAGGGTTGCAAGCCATTGCAGTTCTATGCCGCTATTTTGGAAAGGTGTCAGCTGTTTTCAAGTCCAATAGACCTTAAATCAAAGTGGCTGTGAGCCACTGAAACTCGGAAAATATATAACCTTTGTTTACTTCATATATAGTAACACAAATAAAGGCTGCATTTCACCCAACCCCCTACCCGCTTCACAAGACTAATTGATTACTAAATTTAATATTAAAGACTCTCTGTCGACTGCGAGTGTTTGTTATTGTTTTGATTCTGGCAATGAAGAAAATCGTTCGAAAATCAAAAAGATTTAGGGCATTCGCGGCCTAAAATAAAATATACCGGTAGAAACAGGTATAAAATGTTTACTTTCGAGGTCATCCAGCTAAGAAATACTTTATTTTGAAATTATGACCTCGCGTCGTGGGGCGCGAGCTACAATTACAATTAGAAGCTCCTGTCGCCATACGCGTCATTGGTCGTCATTTGAAACAACTCCATAAAATAAATTTCCTTTTTATTTGCTTTTAGAAGCACATATACAGAGTATATATATACAGTACTTAGTGCTCTTAAAATACAAGATGTAGAACTAGAGCAATGAACATTTCGTGGCGATTTCCATACCGCGGTTTGGAATTCCTGCGGAGATTGTTTCGATAAGCGGTCACGTACAGATTCTAAATGCTTTCAGTTCGATCTTTTTTCAGTCCGAAAGAACGCACTTTTCATCGAAATAAAAATTTCAAATAATCTCAATAAAGCTTACTTGGTAGTGGAAGAATCTACTGGCAATGCGAAGGGAAATAATTCTGCAGCGATTCAGTGTCACTCAGCTCAATACTGCAACAAACGTGAGCAGTTTTCACTTTGCCTGTATCCGAGGTCATCTTCTTTGTTTCTCCATTGATTCTGGGGAGATTTTGTTGAATAAATCTTTTCGGAAGAGCCTCTCGTTACAGTCTAGGCCTTACGCAGGCGATTCTTGGCAACCGCCATGCATGGCTAAAAGCAGATCGCGTACCGGCCGTTGTCTAGCTTCTCACACATGTGAGTTTGCGGATCACGTATCGACGCCATGAATCATGCATCGTGCACGTGCTGAACAAATAAGTAGCGCGCTGATTGGCCACAACTATGACAAATTGTGCACGTGCTGAACAGTTTCTGCTCAACAGATTGGCTAAAAACATCAGACATTGTGTCGTCACGATCTACCTTACATTACATTACATTACCTTACATTACATTACTTACATTTCTACATTTTGGAGCGTTTGTGAGATTTTTTCCGCACATACAAATCTTCTCACGGCTCTATAATCTGCCGCCTCGTCAGGCCTTCTGGTCTTCCAGAAGGCCTGACTCGTTGGCAATTAAGGTTAGGATATATAGCCAAAATTTTACGAATTCTTGCAGCTGGTCGTCGGTGGTCTAGTGGATAGCGTTCCCGCGCGGTAATCCGACGGCCCGGGTTCAAATCCTACTGTTGACACTTTTTTTAACTTGAAAAAAAAATGTTAAGTGTGATTTATACTTCATGTATGATAAAATGAGAAGTCTCACAACATCAACTGAGTGCTGAATAGTCACTCCCATGTTTTGGTCATTCCAATATAGATTGTTGAATTTCATTTTGTTTACGAATGATAAATTATTCAAAATAGGTTTAAGCGATTCGGACAAGTGCTCTTTTTGTGGAACCTACACGGAAGATTTGTATCACCTCTTCTTTAACTGCTCCTCTGTGCGGGTCTTCTGGAATAGATTCGCAGTCTGGTGGTCTGATTTTAGTGGTGAAAATTTGTCTTTGTCTTTAAAAGACATTATAATTGGCTTTCTTCAGAGAAAAGATTTGTTAAATTATTTAATAATTCTTGGTAAGATAACTATTTGGGAGTGTAGAAAAATTAAGATCCCTCCAAAGTTGAGATTGTTCCTGCACAAGGTCGAAGCTAAGCAAGAGGTCGAGAAGATAATTGCAATTAAGAACCGAAAGCTTCGCGATTTTTATACAAGATGGGAACTTCTGTTGTAATCGTATAATAGTTTATTTAAAGGGAAAAAATGGAATGTCCGCTGGATTTACTAACTTAAATAGTTTTTTACGCGCTAGAATTTTATTTATATTTTTCTTTTAAACTGGAATTAATTGGGCATCTGCATGATCTATGTATGTGTTACTGTAGTGCAAAAGAAAAAAGGCTAATTATTGTAATTAGTTTAAGTACTGCACTGTAAGTAGAGTAATGTAACTGTTGTATTGTAAATGTAATGTAAGTGATGTAGTTAAGTAATGTAAGTTTTGGTTGTAAGGAAGTAACTTAGCATGTAAGTTCTTACTTGTAATGTAACTTGTTTTGTGTCTTGCAAAAAAAAAAAAAAAAAATCGTTTCGACTTCAAAAGCTGGTGTCGTTTGTCTCCACGTGAGCAAGCACGCCCTTTTCCGCCGATTGGTCAGTGTGTGAACACGTCACTTCCGCCCGAGCTTCCGAATCCGCAGTTTGACAGCGGTCAGACGTCATCTGCTCATATTTGCTGCTTGTTCCTCCGGCTGTGCCGTCCATGAAATTAACGTCGTTGGCCGCATGCTCGTTTCTGATGCACTCCATATTTTCATACGCGGGTGGCGCTGCTGTCGCGGAATGCTGCCTCTGTGCGTACTCTCTGCCTATCTTCTTCCAAGCTTTAACCACGGTGTAGATTGTAAGAGAAAGCAGAATAACAATGGCGATGACGACGCATACTATAGCTATTAAGCTTTTTGTGTCCATGTCTAAAACCTGGAAGAACAAGAGGCGCGGTGGCAAAAAACAATTAGGGGTAGTTTTACGAGTAAACAGCGCTGGTTATAAAGCAGGGCGTAAATAAAAACGTTTTCAATTAGTTATTCAACCAACAGCCCCACCCCCTTAATTCTTACTTCGTCCAAGGATCTAGAAAAGGCCATAAAGTGTTTGATTTGACTTTGTGAGATTCGCTTATATATTTTTGCAACCGACTTCACTTAACCAGTCATAGCCAAGATTTGCTTCTCTTTGCCTCTAATCAGTTGCAAATCCAAAACCAACTTTTTCCGCGCACAAAACGTTGTGCTCACATTATTGCGCTTTTTTAAGCTACAGTGATTGGCTCGGAGGACGGCTTTAGGCAAAAGCCACAAGGAACAAGCAGAGCTGGTGGATTCATCCCCAGGGCGCCTCGGGAAAGCCTTAAAAGACTACCTCGTCCCAGGGCGCTTTTCCCTTTAACGTGGGAAGGGCGAGAAGGACACCAAGAGAAAGGAATGGGACGGTAATAAGCGAATATTTTAAACTTGTAATACATAAGAAAAGTACCCATTTTAAAAGTTTCTCATTAACAGGCGCCAAAATAGACCAGCAATTCTCTCGTGAGGGGGTATTTTTCGTCTTGAAATTTTTTCCAAATAAGTTTCACCTCATTTCACAAAAATTGACCTGTAATCCCCCATAAAACAATAAAACATGAATGCACTGAATTCACTGAATTCAAACCGAATTCGATTGCGCGGGGGCCTTAAGCTTCACGAGAAAGTTCATTGGTTTGCCCTCAAATACAGTGGCGGATCCAGGGGGAGGGCCCGGGGGTCCGGACCCCTCCTATCAGACCTGACGCTTGTTTGAGACTGAAATTCTTACATCGACAGGATCGTGTATCACTTTTTAACTGGCTTGTTTTTTTTAATGAAACGCTCATTGCATTTTGCTACTAAACTAAATTCCGGGGATATTCAAAAATGTAATTGTTTTTGAGTATCCTCCTATGATCTGTTCGCCTCTGCTGGCAAAGCAGTATTTCATGCGCTAACAGTGACCGGCGTTCACAGATTGAGATTGGAAATCTGTATAATCTTTGTTACCAAGCACAAGAGGAGCATGTTTTAAGGGTGCATCCTTTACCAGTAGAATTCACTTATACGGTAAGGGACCAAGGAATTGTAACGTACAACTGCGACTGGTCGGGGTGGCGTGTGGGGGAAGAATTAATTTCCCCCCCCCCCCAACCAAAAAAAAAGTTCAACAGTCCTTTCTGAACCAAAGTTTGG
>JANSTQ010140564.1:0-12941 GCA_026167885.1 Bergia puertoricense
ACCACACAAGGGCAACACACCACACAAGGGCAACACACCACACAAGGGCAACACACCACACAAGGGCAACACGACCACACAAGGACAACACACCACACAAGGGCAACACGACCACACAAGGGCAACACGACCACACAAGGGCAACACGACCACACAAGGGCAGCACACCACAGAAGGGCAACACACCACACAAGGGCAGCACACTACACAAGGACAACACACCACACAAGGGCAGCACGACCACACAAGGGCAACACGACCACACAAGCGTAGCACACCACAGAAGGGCAACACGACCACACAAGGGCAGCACACCACACAAGGGCAACATGACCACACAAGGGCAGCACACCACACAAGGGCAACACGACCACACAAGGGCAGCATGCCAAATTAACAGCAACATGCCAAATAAGGGTAACATGCCCACATCAGTAAGAGCAACATGCCCTCATAAGGGCAACACACCCAAATAAGGGTAATCCACCTGCATAGGGGTAACACACCGGCATGAGTGCAACATGCCCACATTAGGGTAACACATCCATGAGGTCAACACACCCAAATTAAAGGAACACAGAGCTGTTTTCACCTTATCTTCACCCAGTCATCAGCAAGACTGCTGGCCATCAGAGTCTCCAGATCATCCCGTCCATAGTATGGTGGTGGTCGCTCGTTAATATGTTGTGGCAGACGCTCAAGCAGGCCCACTGGTATGTACCTGGCAAGAATAATAAAAAACTCAACTAAAACTGTTGAAAATCAAATATGGCCAATTCCTTTATTTTATTATGTTTTGTTTAGTTATTGGTGCAACAGAGGTAAAACGTGTGTGTGCCAATAAATGAAATATTGTTGCTGTGACCAATGAGGTTTGGGTTTGCCTTTGAGGGAGGGTGGAGCTTACAACTGAAGTATTTTTTACCTGTATTTTGGCTTTGTTTCTCAGCAAAATTGCCAGTAATATTGAATAAAATCTGCCACTTGACTGTTTCCTTAAAAACTGTCCATTTTTTACATAACAAAACAACAACAACAACCTGACCAGGAATGTGGACCCTTCTGTTTACCAGGCTTTTCAGATCTTACAGACCAAGCAAAACTTCTACACAATTTAACTGTTTCAGTAAACTTGAACTTCTGCAAATGTGCATTATCACTAATTGTGCAAAAGGAATTGTGCAACACTCACAAAAGGAATTGTATTTTGTTTACCTGTGCAAGAAAGACAACCATTCGAGAAGAAACCGTCTCACATTTTCCACACCCTAAAACAAACAAATAACAACAGTTTACAAACTTTTGAGAAGACTGTCTTTATTTATACTGTAGAATACATTGTATGTACTGTGTGTAGCAACTCACGTGGTTATAGTTTATAGTCAGCCAGCTCTTTCTTGTCAACAATCCTTTGCCAATTTTTCAGTACAGCTCAGACGATATCACTTAAAAGGCAATTTCATCCCATTTATTTTATTTTGCATGGTAGATTTTGAAACTAGATGAAACTTTTTGTTAAAGAACACAAAAACTGCACAGGTTGTGCGAAATGTTGATTAAGACGACTGCAAAAAGTTTTAAAAGCTTTGAGTAGTTATTATTCAGAGGGTCATTGAGTCTGAAGTGTACCGGTTATGAAAGAAAAAATACTATATCAGAAATTTCGGTTTTTTGTGTTTTCACCAAGATTTTGATTGTTTCAGTGGCAATGCATACATTTCAAATAAGACTAAAGTATCACCTTTTCCAAGTTTGCTTAAAATCTGGTTATTAGAAAATGATTCATTTTTGCATGATTTCAGATGAGCTCATGACTAGGTCACCAAAGCAAGACAAAAAAACGATATGACAAAGAAGATCGGCGCTGTGGCTCAGCATTATTTTAGTGAACCATGTTACTGTAAATAAATAAACAACTGTCAAAATAACGTGATATTCATGTCATGAAAACGTCACCATCTCATTTACATGCATGCATTATAAAACAAAAATCTAATTAGCCGTTTCTTCACAAACTAGAAAAATATGATATATTTTTTGGTTGTATTCAATGTTGTTATGCCATGGAAATGGATCAAATAACAAAAACTCCTACACCTACTGACTCTCCTGATAATATATTTCAACTGCACCAAATTTGGGCTCATCAGCTACTAGCACTGAGACGTGAAGTCATTCTGTAGTACAGGTACTCAAACATTTCCGAACTGTGTTGTTTTTGGAATAAGAGTTTTGCAAGCCACATTGGTTACTCTGTGCCATACAGTAACAAAGTAAGCAACAGATAATTCTTCATTCAATATGTAGGAGCACAGAATATTATAAACCAGGTCCACAGTAATAAAATGGTTGTTTACTGGTGTAACTTTGCTGTTATAGCATCCCAGTTACTTTTGCATCATTTTATTTTAACATTAAAACGTTCTGCTGTTGTAATTATTGCTTTTTTGCATGGTGAAGCTAATAAACAAATAGAAAACCTGTGTGTCTGAGCCCCAGTGTTCCAGTCCGTAGTTGACAAATTCCTTCAACATGTCAAGCCGTTCACCTGAGGAGATGTCCCAATGCCTAAACATGATAAAACAAGAAAAGAATGATTTATCTATAAATTGAGTGAAACAACACAAGAAACCAGCAAACTTTGATGTTCCTGAGAGGAAAATTTCATTGTGAGAGAGAAAAAGCAGATGGCATTGAAAGGGAAAATTCTTCAACTCCTCCACCCTTGATTTCCAAAGATGGCAATGCACAATATCAGACAAATTATTACTTTAGCACAGTCTGTTTGTTCATGCAATGATGACGAGCTTAAATGTGCTTGTTAGAACACGTGTGCTGTTGGTCGAGGGATTCACATCCCTGTTCCAAGGAGAGCATCATTACAGAATGTCACATAACTGCCTAGCACCGTTACAATTGCGGACTTCACGTCCCTGTTCCAAGGAGAGCATCATTACAGAATGTCACATAACTGCCTAGCACCGTTACAATTGCGGACTTCACGTCCCTGTTCCAAGGAGAGCATCATTACAGAATGTCACATAACTGGATCATTTCATGACCATTAGTAGATTGACGATTTGAAGGGATATTACTGTAATTTACTCAAATATTTTCAACAGAAATCAAAGTGTTCCAATTTCAAAGGTCGGGAATTGGGACAATTCCAATTAAATTAGGAATGTTGACAGGTGTGCAATACGAGGTTCTATGTTCACTAAAAATGATGCTACTGACAAACACACATACGAAGTTGCAAACTGAAATGAAGTGTAGATATGTGTGTGTGTTTGTGTGCAGCATGTATCAACAATCAACCATTCATACATTTTATGTGTTCATGGATATAGTTTGTGCCAAACTATCTAATTTGACCGTAACAAAGTCCTACCTCTGTTCCTTAATCTCAGTAAAAATCCACGGCTTGATCAGTGCACCTCTAAAACAAAATCAAGGAGATGTACATGTATCACTCAATGCCCAGAAATTTGGAAAACAAAAAAAGAGGTAGTCATGTCAATGTACCAATCAAAATACACTATATATAATCCTAATGTTAAAAAAGACTTCACCAAGTAGTATCGTGTGCAATAGAATTTGAATTACCATAATTTTAATTATCTTCTTTATTATTACTATTACTAAATGAATGTTGCCAATATAATTTATCATTATTATTATTACTATTATTATTATTATTATTATTACTACTACTACTACTATTGCCTCACCTTGCAATCATTATACCTGTCACTCCAGTCAGCTCTCTCCTTAGGTTGGCACCTTCGTAGGACAAGATGTCACCATTCCCTGAACATTTGAAACAAAAACATGTTACAACTTTAAGGCTTTTTCCATATGTACATAATTCACCTCAAACAAATACAAACTGCTTCACCAAACAACATCAGAGAATCAGTTTAAAATTTAAAAAACAAAAAGCAAACAGCAAACAATAAGGTTGGGTTGTCCATAACTTCAAAAGAAAAAGATGGCAAAAACATCAAATTAAGGTGGCTGGTTAGTGACACCTGTGCAAAAAGGTAGCTGATAGAAACTACTCAAGTTGCTGGTTAATGTTGCTGGCAGCCTATTGTTAGGTACAGTACATGCAAGCCTGGCAACGCTCAGTTCAAGTATGCTAATGGCAGTTCTTCAGAATTTGGGAGGGTTGAAACTTTCACCCTCATAATTTTATGACTACTACATGTAATTCTCACTGATCAACTCTCACTGATTCTCATGCACTCTCATTTACCTTGAACATGCTCAATTTTCCTCCTGGCTTGACCACACACATGACAGTTGAAAAAAAAATTCTCATTTGATCCCAGCTAACAATACTGAGAGTCAATACATACCAAAAAAAGGCATGGGTGAAGCTGCTTTTGCACACTCACTGATGTAGTCCCAGTCAGCACTTCTGGTGTATCGCTGCTCTCGAGAGCGGCCATGTAACTAGATTTAACAGAAACAAACCAGTAATGAGAATATAACATCTTGCAAAACATCAAGGCCTTTACGGCAAAACTTCAATGGACTCTTTGACTAGGCCTTAATTTTCATCAATAAAATGTGGATTGATGATGAATGACAGTGAAGCGGAAACACGTTGTTATGGCAAAGATGAATTAAGGAAAATAAGAAAACTTCTTGATGCAGAGAGAAACATGATTGAGTAACAGAAAATTGACCAGTTTAATTAACCAAACTGCCAGTTGGGAGTGGCAGGCACTTAGTTATAAGAAATTATAAAGGGTGAAGACAGATCATGTTCCCTTAGTCCATTTGGGGCCACAAAGCCAAGGTTAAGAGGAATTTTAAAACTGTACATGTAATGTAGGTGTCAGCATCTAAGCAAGGTTCATTTTTTTCTACACATTACTCCAACTGAACAGACATGAAAGAACAGTCCATGGAAAGTCTTACAGTCACTAGTGATGCTCCCCAGTCTCTTATGTTAGGAATAATCTTGTGTGCATTCCATGTGTTCTTTTTGTCATGAATTCCAACTCTCATCTTCACAGTAAGTGGTACATCCAGGACCTGGATACACAGTTGAACACACAATTACTCAAATCACTGCCCAGAATTTTAAAGAATTGTTTTAGTAAATTGATGGCTAAAAAATGCACAATAATCATATATTAACAAACATTACAGAACAACATTTTTTTAATTAAATAAAAGTTTAAATTGTTTTTTATAGTATGACATTACTGGTGTAAATCAAATAAAGTTGACACTGTTTCCAATGCACATCATGTCAGCTTGTATAGCAAACACTCACATAATTCATTCCTCTGACAATCTGTTCGAACTTTGACTTCCTTCCCATGAGAGCACAACCTCCTCCCTACACGGCAAAAATAAACAATTAGCCAGGAGCAGGCATACTGTAGCTCAGTTGGTTAGTGCACAGCCTTCAGAGCTGGAGGTCACCAGTTAAATTCTTGGTGACTTCAACATCTGCTTCAACTTTCCTCTGATCCATGTAGCTTTAGCTTTAAATACCTGTAAACAGAGCACTGACATAGGGAGGGGGTAAAGTGCACACCGTCAGTTTCCATTGATTTCAGCTCTAGGAGCTGAGGGAACTATCGATGTTAAATAAGGGCTACCTTTACCTGGGAGTTCCTTCCTGACATGCAACATCAATTATTTATTTTGACAGCACTAAAACAGCAAATTTGTACAGAGCCCTACTGAAAAGGCTTGCAAATGAGAAGCTTGGTCATCTGTATAAAAAACTTTATTTTAATTTTTTTAAAATATTATTAAAACACTCTTACTGAAATTATTATTATTTTTATTACTATTATTATTGTTGTTATTATTATTATTATTATTACTATTATTATTATTATCACTAATATTGAGTGTACCCCCTTTGGCAACCACATACTAACTACCTTATTAAAAACCAAGTCAATTGGACATCCAATGTTAATGTCTACAAAATCCATCTGCACTTCATGTTGTAAAAGTTCAGCACACTTGGACATGGAATCAGGGAATGAACCACAAAGCTGAAATCAGAACAGAAAGACATATTACAGTCAGTTGATTTGGTTTATAATTACTACAGTGGCCAGCAATAACTGAAGGCAAGCCTTGTAAAAAAAATATATGGAAGTTTTGCTTAGAATATTTTAATAGCTTCTCTTTTAAGGATACCATTTCCTGCATTTTGATACAATATTTGAATGATTCATAGTACACACTAAAAAAATATAGAACAAGAGATCATATGTGAATCAAAGGAGCGTGCTAAAACATAAGATCAGTGCTAATGCCACGACTTGCACAAAATCAAGACAAAGTAATCCACTGTTGCCTCACCCAAAACAGATCTGCAAACTCATCCTGATATATGTAAAAACATGATATGAAACAATGCTGCCAAATGGTGTCCAAAGGAAGGCAAAAAACAAACACAAGAGACAACAGAAAAAAATGATAAAAAACATGCTGAAAAGACAGCAGTGAGTGATAACATTTTGTTCTTTTGCAGTGAAAGCTTGAAAAACAGGTGTCTGTGCATTGAAAATGGTGACCACAATTGATCACCATAAATGAGTTTGCACTTGTGTGCAGATTAAATCTTTCAAAATACTCAAATCCTACTTGTCCAGCAACATACTGTACATGTATCTGGGGAGATTGAGAAGTATGTGTACAGATCAATACTTTTTCCATAGTGTTAAGATGAATGATCATTTCCCTTCAAATTTCATTCTGTCAGTCTTTATATATACATGTACACTACATCATATACAAGTTTAGCTCACAATTCTTCTTAATAATAATATAATACATTACCTGAATTCCAAAGAGATCCTCCGAGGAGTGCCTCTTCAAAAGAGCCCATTCAGACTGGTGACCCTGAGTTAAGATTGCGGCATTAATTTTAATTTTTACTATCATTACATTTATTTGTCAGATATCTTTGATTTTCAAATTAGGTTTTTATAATATTTATCATACAACTCCCTTCAGGTTGATTCAACTTATAAAGCTTGAATTTGCACCCCAGGAATCAAAGATACATGCAAACATTATTTTAATATTTAACTGTGAAGTTATTTATTTCCTCTGACAGGCACTTGTACAATCTTCGGTTTATGTTTAGAGTAGAATAATTGCCTTCATTTATTCAGCACAGGGTAGTCCCTTCAGTCTCAAAGACTGCTATCAATGGGAGCCCTGTGTACACTAAAATCTACAGTACAGGATTAAATAAGTAAAAAGATAAAATATTACAAGATTTATAGATAAAATTATATAATATATAAATGTAAAAGATTAGAATAAGAACCTATGATGTAACATCTAATTCAAAATATTGTATATAAGTACTATAATGCAGCTGTTGTAATAAAATTAGATCTGACCTGAGGTATTTGGGAGTTTTGATTTTTGGCTTCATTCACAAAACATATCCCACTCTTCAGACATTTGTCCAGAGTACATTTATTTCATTCATTTGTTAATACTTAAAAAATAAAAAACTAAATCAATAAATTAAAGAAAAAATACTTGATGCTAACACTTCATTTTAACTAATTAAAACTCTATTTGTCATTAAACCTCTGCAGAACAAAAATAAGCTCGACATTATTGCTGGCCTCATTGCTCAAATGTACTTTTGACCCCTTTAGGCCAGTACAGGCCAGAAACTTATGAAACGTTTTGGCCCAACGAGGCCAGCAATTCAGATGGAATTGCAGAAGGGGAAAGGTAATAAAGACTCAAAATTTTACACATCAGGGGCAGCACACTTTCATGCAGAGCCATCAAGTTTTAATTTTACTGGTCTGATGGACCCATGACCTAAAATTCTTAACGTCAAGCCATTATACATGTAGGTCCAGAGATGCCAAGGTTAAGCAAGTGATGAGTGTGTGATATAATTTTGGAGGGTCTGGAGGCATCCACCCCCCAAAAAATTCAATTTCCTTCACTTTTTGAGTGTTTGAAAGACATGATCAATTTGTCCGTATTTGTCCATATCCCAAGTTTGCATGCCTTCTCAAAATATCTTCAGCTATTTATTTTGCACACCTCTTTTACTGATGCACTGACCTTTTTTGTGAGACTTTTTTGAAAAAAAATAGAGCTTTGAAACTGACAACAAACATTACCGTATAGAATTTAGAGTTTTGACAACTAATTACACATATGAGAACTAATTTTGTTGGTAAATTTTCTGTTCAAAACTCAGGTGTGTGATTATGATTGCCCAGTGTGTGAGCATGTGAAATCGCTTTGAGGTGTGTGACACATGCCCAAGGCATGCGACTTGGTAGGTCTGTAGGTCTTCAAAAATAAGGATGAGAGGGGAGGAGGAGGGGGGTAGAGGGAGGTACAATGTACTTAGCATAAAATGACTGCCGTGTCTAGTGAGCAAAGTGGGTCCCTATTGAGGGCACATGTTTTCAACTGCTCCCTTATTTTAGCTCGATATCTTTGCAATGGATGCAGCTTATAAAACATCTGAAATACATATTTGTTTCAATTAATTAATGTTACAACAAGCATTTTAAACATGACTGATAAGCCTAACGTTACCTGCAAAAGGTTTGTGCACATGGCCATTTCACTGCATGTGACGTCTGCTCCATAACTTTTGCAGATTCGTCTATATGGCAAATTACCAACCTAAATTATGTTAGAACACAGAAATGGCTCATTGAATTCTAGATTGGCCTGCTACTTACATGACACGTATTGATATTTTTGTAAATATTAAATTGATTTTGTCATAAAATATGTGTGCTGATATCACACCCACTAGAATTTCAAGAGTGTGTTTAGGGGTTAACAGTGAAACAAAAATAATGTTGGTTAGCTGTTTTGAGAAAGAATGTATTTTGATTTCATAATGGCAAATTGGATATGCACTTGAAAGTCAGACAAGATCATAACATTGCAAAAGGTGCTAATGAATGAAATCCCTAAGTGAATTTAAGAAAGATTTTCCAATTCAGATTGGAAGTGGCCTGGTTCAAAAATGGGAGAACTGAAAGCAAATGGCGGCCTACATGTACACTATAAGAAAGGCAACTGAACACACTACATGTAGATGAAAAGCATAATTATGTAGGTCTGGGACCAATCTTTTTCCCACCATGAGCCAAAAGGAACAAAGTCTCCATGATTCCAACCTGAACTTCCATAATATCAACCAAAGATTTTTAGAAAACAGTTTTTATGAACTAGCAGAAGACAACAAACAAACACTCACATAACTGTTTTTAATATGTGTCTAAACTGCAGCAGTCCTGTAATGTGGAGTTGAGTATACTTCGGGTTCAGAACTACATTGTAAATGAGTTCCATAAGTTTCCAAAATCATCTTCAAATGGCATGAATAATGTACTTACTGTTGTGAGCGGTGCCAAATACAGTTTATCAGAGAAATCAATCTGGAAGAGAAGAAAAAAACATTTTGTTACTACATGTACATGTAAATGTATCTGGTCATTATCATGGCAATATCAAACATAATGTATACAAAAACATCCACAGCATGTAGAAACTGTGTAGACAACTATATATATCCTGTAAACCTTGGTAAAATAATAAGTCCCAGGGCTTATATTCATTCAAAGGGCCTTTTTGTCTGTAAATTGGTTATAGCTGGGAGTCAAAAAGGGTATCATTTCAAGCATTTTTTTATCAATTTGAGCTTTAAATCAAGTTTTGGTTCTTTATTTAATTGGTTAATGGCTATTAAAGTATGTTGACTTCCACTTCTCAAACTCACTAATAGTTCACGGGGCAAACACAATGAAAAATCACAACTATAATAAGTTCAGAAATCAGATAAAACACTGAATGATGCATCTTGCATACAATGTATATAAATTTTCCCTCGAAGTCCAACTTTCAGTCATGGTAATACTTCATAATTATAAGATTCCAACATTAACATCACTTAAACTAAAGTTTTAGATTTGAATTTGAAAATCATACTACAAAAATATGCAAACCAGTGTATGCTAGAAATATACCTTAGGTTTTTCATCAGGTACAAGTCTGATGGTATCTTCATCTGTCATGGCTCCAACCGTTTTTACCTGATCCTTTGTGGATAATTTACCAAGATCACTGAATGGCATGGAGTTTTTAATAACATCATTTAAATGTGCAAGGTATTTATCAGCCTTGGTAAAGTTATATTTCTTCTTTCTAAGTTTATTTTGAAGATCCTTGCTCAAATTATTTACTGTTGATGAAGTTCTACAAGTATCATTGACTTTCACATTAACACTATTCTTGAAGTCTTCAGTAATATGGCTTTTGCCATATCGACATGTCACTCCATATGGGCACTTGCCAAGCATTTCATAGTTCACACATGTATCTCCAATGTCAGGAGGTTTTGAGGCCATATATTTTCCAACATCATGGATAAATTTACATCTGTCTCCATAACTACACTCAGTTTCTCTTGACACTGCTGGACATAATTTCTTGCTGGGATCTGTTCTAGCCAAATGTCGAGGCCTATTCTTGTTCATTCCTCGCACCTTTTGCTTTTTCAATGGAGGTTGATCACTGATTTCTTTTTGCTCGTCTGAATCTGGTAACTTGTCACTGTCCTTGGAGGTTATTACAGTAGAGCTTTGATGCATATCATCATTAGAAGCTGAACTATTAGTCTTTCCAGGCTTTGAAACTTTTTGCAAATATCTATCAAGCAAGACATAGAATGAATAAAAAAGTTGTGTATTTATTAGTCTAAATTAATGTTTCTAAGCCAGGTAGTTTATGAGGCAAGTGCTTACAGTATCTCTGGTTTCAGTGACACTAAGCTGATTAATTAATTACTATGACTCCTCCTGGATGGGATATAAATCAATCACGCCTGAAATGGCACTGACCTATAGTTTTCACAATTCATTATTTTAACAACTTCAATTCCACAAGTTGACAAAATTTTGATTTCAATGTATGCAATATGTGCTTCAAGTTTGGTAACACGTTTATTAATTACAGATTGTTAGTTGGTTTGAATTTAACTGTAACACAGAGAGGGGGTGCCAGGGTGGCACAGTGGCAGAACACTCGCCTCTCACCAATGTGACCTGGGTATGTGAGCTGGGTTTGTGGTCCTTCTCCGACGTCGGGGGTTTTCTCTGAGTACTCCAGTTTCCTCCTCCCTCAAAACCACTAATTACACCAACATCTGAGCAGTTTCAGAATTAGCTTTGCTATTTGAAACTTAATAAAGAAGAGAATGCTCAAATTCAACCTATAAATTGGGTAGTTAAATATTTTCTAACATTTGACCATAGAATTCTAAATGGCAAAAACCAGCTCTTGAGAGTACACGTGCAAAACCCACTATGCACTGTACAATTAATGTTGAGCAAAGAAAAAATGTGTGTGACTGTATGCACGTACGTATATAAGCATACATATGTATTATCTGATTTATTCATTGTGTAAGGTATACTTAATTATGATTTTCATTTTGAATTTGCAACGAGAAAAGAGTCCGCTCGTCTCCCAAAACTGAACCAATTAAACGCCATTCATTTGGTTAATGAATACCCAAACCCGAAATCTTACAAATACATAAATCCACGTTGTACGTTGTTCAGTTTAGAGTTGCAGTACTCACGGTGTCTTTATGGGAGCTACGCCGGGCCTGTGAGACGTAGAGCAGTGTTTTCCTCCCTCCCCTTCTTTCGTCTTCTCAATGGCAGCACGGTTAACTTCAATGCTGGCCGAGTCCACGTGCACACTGGGCAAACTTGCCTTGGCACTATCAGACTCAATTTCTCCTTTATTACTTGTCATAGCGTTTACTAAGGATTGGATAGAAATGAAAAACCTAGGTGTTCTTCAAGACAAAAATTAACTGTAGAGATTTCATAAAAAAAGAACCGACAACACTTACAGTATTTTTGTCCTGAGGAGGGAATTCACTCAGTGTGCAGATTATGAACTTCGTGTAATACCCATATCTTGTACCTTTTGTCCTTCTCGGCCCAACCTCTCGCTGACATGGTGGAAACCTTGCATCACTTGTATCCTGTTAGCTGCGACAGCACCTGAGTACCAGTTAAGTCTATTCTAATCTTCGTTTTTTTTCCGAAAGTCAGCCTTCTGCACGCAGGCTAGTATCCTGTTTGACAGATGACCAAATTATAGCTGGTCTCGGATTTCTCAGTCTCGGATTTTTCCAGTCTCGGATTTACAGTCTCGGATTTTAGTTAGTTTCGGATTTTCTAAAGTTGAATAACTTTCTCCTAAATGCATCAGTCATTCAAGCTTCTCTTGACCCCCAAATACCATTGCAAGCATAGCGGAGTCCATTACAACAAATGCATGTAAACGCAGCGGGAAGGGGAGAGGAAGGCATAAAAATCCGAGACTAAACTGCTAAAAGTTGAATAACTTTCACCCAAATCTTTCAGTCGAACCTATATTGCACATGCAAGCTTCCATACCACTGCAAACATAGCGGAGTCCATTGCAACAAATACATGTAAACGCAGGGGGAATGGGAGGGAAAGGCATAAAAATATCCGAGACTGAACTACTTAAAATTTAATAACTTTCAACCACTGAAATTTTTCAATCAAACCTATATTGCACATTCCAGCTTCCCTTGACTCCTAAATACCATTGCAAGCATAATGGAGTGTATTTGAACAAATGCATATAAACGCAGGGGGCATGGGAGGGGAAGGCATAAAATACTAGACTGAACAGACACGTACCATTGAAACGCGTGTTTTTCATTCATACTTCTCTGGACATTGAGATTGCAGTGCAAGAACAACGTAACGGAATGGAGAACAACGATTGCTTTAGAGTACTTGGAAGAAGTTAGGATATTATTAGTAGACCTAGTTGTTGCTTCCAATGTTTACTTAAAGTTTTAAACAAGATATTTGAGTTACAGTCCATAACAACAGCACATG
>JANSTQ010140575.1:0-11359 GCA_026167885.1 Bergia puertoricense
GGGGGGGGTTATATAATAATAAATAATTTGTCGTAATCCAAATGATATTAAGTGTTTACTTACATAAACCCCTATCCGTCACGAAATAAAGACTGTCTTTAAGCCCAAAAAATTTCAATACCGGATGTTACGTCATACACCAAGTCGCTGCTGAACTGAGACACTATGTTAACTGCTATACGAAGTGTAAGCGAACTCAACGACAAACTGATGCGGTCTGAATAGACGAAACTAATTTTTGTCGTTTTTATAAGTGTTTTTAATGCTAATGAGTACTGAAAGATTTTTAAAGATTTAACTAGAGAGTTAACAAGCACAATTATGAATTTTAGTAAAACTTTCCTGGCTAAAACAGAAAGAACTGGGAGAAAAAGCCTAAAAATTATTTCAATTTTTCAATTTCAGTTAACAAGTACAGACAGTAGAAACACCTTTTCAAAGCTAATATTCATGGTGAGGCTTTTTGTGAACTGCAACATTTTGGTGCTGCCTTCTACAAAAATTAGTTGTTGCATTAATTAATTCTTACCCCTTAATTTCTCGCCTGCTGTGGCTGCCATCAGCAGGTCGAACGTTGAACGCTCTTGTTGAGTTTCAATAGACCTTTTCACAGTTCGTGAAAGTAACCAAACTTTTGCTTGGCTTCGAGGCGAACGTTGACCTTACATGGTAGAGATGTGAAACTGGTTAGCATAATAATATCACTGATTTGTATGTCAAAGGCACAGAAGGTTTGTATTACTGCCAAGTCAGCCTTCGCCTCGATGCCAGACAACGGCTGGGTTACTTTTTAGGAACTGTGAAAAGGTTTATTATGTACAAACAATGCAAAAATAATATATAAACGAATGTATTTGATATTTTTGTTAACCCCAAATTTTTCCTTTTCTTTTTCTTTTCAGTGAAGCCATTTTATTGTTCTTTTGTAGTTTTGTTGTTTCTTTGGGGTTTTTTGTTTTCTTTCAAAGTAAAGAAAATAAGAGGAAAACAAATAAAAATTTTACGTGTCCAAGCAACACCCGAACTACGGCATACCATAATGCATTTCGGCACACCACTAGGGAATTTGGTGAGTACCACAAGTCGTGCGAAAATATATATATTCTAGTGATGACGAGTGGTTGGAGTTCGAATCGGAGTTCCTTGAAAGTTGTTTGCCAAATAAAACATTTACCGGCCGAAATAGCAGAACTGAGCGGCTCTCGTCCACAGTCAGGGCCAGTCTGGGTCGGAACCAGTTCCGGCGGAGAGTTGAACAGTTAAACTGAGCGGCTCTTGTCCACAATCAGGGCCAGTCTTGGTCAGAACCAGAGCCATTGGAGAACTGAATAAGTGTCTTTTTTAACGTTCTACGTCTTTGTTTTGTCGTACACCAGAAAAACAAGTTATTTCAACAAAAGTACTTTTAATAAAGAAGTTATGGAGAGTTTGTTAGTATAAAAATACCAGCGGAATGTTATTTATTTGACCACAATAAGATATAGAAATGTATTAAGTCGTGTTGAGAAACGAAGCCCGCTTTAAGGTGGTTCAAAACGGTTTTTCACTTTTCATTGAAATCAAGGTAATGGATTGTTTAGAAAATACACTGTATACAGATAATACAAAATACAATTAAACTTTTCTTGTTTGCACCACAATCCAAAGGTACAACAGAACACAGTCGGGCTTTATAGCTCACGAGTTTGAAAAGTGGAAAGTAATATACTTTGCTATCACTTCTGATTGTACAAATTTTTAACAAGCAACAGCCTTGTTCACAAGACACAAAAAAGTTCAGGTTTTTTTCCAATAAAAAAATATCTTCTGGGTATCACAAGCACAAAAGTCAAGCAACAACTTAAAGATAAATGCCGAAATTTAAAACAAAATTATCTTTAATCACTGTAGTTCTAATATATATATATGGGAAAAGGAATATATTCTAGGCGTACCACTGAAATAATATAAGATGCTATCGAGTATCGGTTCAACCACTGTTGATTTCGAGTTCAAAGATTCAAGACCCTAGTGTAAGTCAACTCCCCACAAACAATGAAACAGCAAAAAAATTAAAATAATAATAATAATAAAATGATAAAATAAAGAAGCTCTATGGACTTTGAAAAAATTGTATCGTACGTGCACACTGAACTATTCAAGACAATATATTCGAATAATATCTATAACAATATTTAAGAGTCGCCCCTAAATAGACAAAAGCAGGTCTATGTCCTGGTTCAAACTGTTTTTAAAAAGCGTACAAAACTGCTCTCCCAGCCAAAAATTATATTGTTAAATACTGATTGAAAAGTTTGAACTTACCAAAATCTATTCCTCCCGTATTCTTGTCGTGCTCTATTACCTTCCAGGGGTTTATGAAGTGAAGAGTTTCGCAAAGCGCCGGAAGCCTATAATGACTGACATTAACACTAGTTCTTTCGGTTAGCCAATCACAGCGTGAGACATACCTGTCCTGTTTTTCAAACAAACATATATAGCTGCCCTGAGACGTGACTCCAAACCAAACATTATACGAACTCAATTCGTGATCAGGTGTGAGTTACCAGACTGAATAGCGCTCGGAAAGTTCATGCCATAAAATAAATTTATGACACCAGCTTCGAATTTTGCAGTTCTCGTTTTTTGTAAAGCTTAATTAACCGTTTCTGTTTTTCGGACATAAAAAGCAGTTTGAGACACAAGAGCCGAAAATTTTTCGCACAAAACATATTTTGTACGAGTGAACTCGCCAACACGTCGAACATCTCTTTGCGCAGCTGGGCCACAGACTGATTGATGAATACTGGCCGTTATCATGGTTTAGCTCATTTTATTGGAATTTAGATTTCCGGTTTGAATGGAAAAAAAACATAGAGCACTTTAAAATTAAAAATGCTTTCAGCATGTGGTGTGTTATACTATGGTGAAAATATGGCTAAGTAAATTCTACTGCTAACTTTACGGTGTTACGCAAGTTCTACCAACCGGTGGACAACAGAGAAATGTTTTGAAAATAACTCTATTTTAACCTGTGCATGCATTCTCATTTCAGTGTAAGACACTGCGCTGAAAACTTTAGCTTTTGTGTCTTCATCCTCTCCGCTAATTGTTTTTACGGTTGCCGGAATCAACCACAAAGTCGAAGACGCCTTAAAAAGTTCAGTTCCTCTAATCTAATCAGTTTGCGAGATAAGGAAATGCTTTTGCAAAACAAAGATTTTTTTTTCCATCAGTCAGGCTAAACTCAATCATACTCTAATAGCGAATTGAAAAAAAATCCAAATAAAGACAAAGGTTTTGAAAACATAATTCACTGTTCCATCTGTTTCCGGATGTGCTGACAAAGCTTATCTCCACTACAGCTCAAAAACATAATTTCAAAAAAGCTTTTTCTCCAAAATGTTGATGCAAGATACAGAATATTAATTTTAGTAAGTCAGAATAAAAATCAGTTTTTATCAATGTAAATCAACCACTTTGCATTGTCAGTGGAGTGTTTTACTTTTACTGATGGATTCTTCGTTTATAATTAAAGAATTAGTTTTGGCTGAGGCACAGTGTTCCTGACCTTTTAGCAAACTCAGCCTTAAATTGATTTTGAGTCGTTCTTATTTGCAACTGTTTACTTAAAATGACTTTTCTCTTTTTTAAAAAAATTATATTTCATGGATCTGAGACAGCTAGAGCCTGAAACGGATCTTATCTTGAGCTAATTTTAGTGTCCTATAAATTTTGTTCTTATCAGTAAAGGAAAAAAGCGTTTATTCAATCAAGAATAGAATTAGAGCTTTCGGGCATCAACGCATACAAGTTATATATAACAAATCGATATTATAAATAAGAATACATTTTAAGGCGCTTTCTTTGTGCGGCTCAGCACACTGCCTCAAGTGTTTTTTAGCTCAGGCAGCCTCAGGAAACAAAACATTAAAAACAATTCGGATGAACACAAATTTTAAAATACTTAAAAATGATCTTAAATTTTGCGCAAGCTTTGCAAAAACCGTGTAAATTAAAGCTTCATCAATTCAGGATTCATTCTTCTATGCTGGAGAGTTCTTTGTTTGTTTTCCAGTTTTTCTTAATCGTTTCTTGGGAGTTTCTGTCTGTCGGTTGCTCTCATCATGAACGTGACCCAAGCACAACAGCCGTCGCCAGGAAACTGAGGTCTCGCCTGTTGTAAAGCCTTGAGTGAATGAGATCCACAGCAAAAAAACATCACTTAAGACTTCTGTATAATTTTGCTGTTGAATATTTTTGCTGTTCAGATCAGTTCAATGCCTCGAGATATGTAGAAAATAGCTACAATTTTACGTAAATGCAAAAAATCTAAATTTGAAAGTATAAAAAACGACCTAAAATTGAATTACAGTTCTTTATTTTATGATAGGGTGATAATTCAAAAAAATAACCGCAGCCGAGATTTTTTTATTTTGGGCCACGCTGAAAAAAATATATATCTGATGTCTTAAAATGATCTTGCAAGACCGCAAGGGAGAGTTTTTAGAATCTGCAGCATGACTGTTACCCTGGAACCAGAGGCAACTTTGCGATTTTAAATGAAGGACGTAGGTCGAAGGCCGACAAGCGAGCGTGAGGTCGAAGGGTTTGTATTACTAGATCTGAGAGCGAGCCGTTCCTCTGGCACCCTGGGTACATAACTGTGAAACTTCGGGTGATGTGAGCCAGAAGACCTTGAGAAAACAAACACGAACAACGGACTGGAATCAATTTTAAAAACGTAAAAAAGACGAAAAAAACTGTAAAATCGCGCGCTTCCCACGTATAACGTCTCGCAACGCTTCAAAACTTGTACACTGGGTCGGTGAGGGCAGTCGTTTACAGCTCTTATGTAGGTCACAACACTTGGGTGATTGCGAAAGACAATACCAACAGAACCAGTCTAAGTTTCTGACTAAAGACGATTTGGCAACGAAAAGACGGTCTTACTCTACAAAATATTCAACCTCGAACGTACATACAACCATAATATTTCTGCAATAAAAGGCAAATCAGTAACTGACCATCAGTAGGATACGATTAGTTTTGGCTACATAAAAATTCATGGCCAGTAAAGTTGAGACGTTAGAATCAATAACCGCCTGTCCAAGCTGCAATCACACAAAACAAAAAAAATTACGATTTAGACAACTGTTATTCAAAGTACGGGCGTAGCAGTGTTGAATCTTACGAGTTACCCAAGTAAAAACACAAAATTTTATGGCGAAATGAGAACAAAACAATGTTTAACTGTTTTATAAAGACAAGACTTCAAAACCTGACCGAGCTTCTATGAATCGGGGTTCGTGTGAGAGGAAATCAATATTGACGATTACAAAATTATATTAGCATGACAGTAAAACGATGAAATGTTTTTTCGCTAATTAAGATTTTATTTACTAATGAATCAAACAAGATTGGAAGACAAACGAAAAATATGTCAGAGATTATTCCAGACTTTTTGGCTCCTTCAACATCAAGATGAAAAATTTTAGGAGCCCTGAAGACTTTTATGAGCTTCTTGAGATCAGTATGAAAGCACTGAAGATGTTTCTTACTGTTAACGGTTGGGCCTTCAATAAAATCTTGCACAAGATTCGGCAACTGCACGCAGAACGTGAAAAATAAGGCAATTAAATAAATTTATTGTTTAAAAAGTAAAGTGTTGACTTCCTTACTGTTCCTTATGGTAATAAAGTTCATAGGTAAATTGGCTGAGTTCACAAACTTCAATCGTGAAAACAGATCTTCAATTTCACAGGAAATTTATACCTTTTTTGCTGGGCTTAGCGACATAAGCTACTAACAATATACAGAAGGATATAGTACTGAATCTTGTGAAGAAAACCTTACAGAAACCAAACGAACAATGTTCGCTGGTAAATTGAGTCGAATATTAGGAAAACTCGGGTCATTTTAAGAGCTTAAGATGAGAATGTGGCAAATTTCAGACTTTTTAATCAACACAAGCGAGCAACACAAGCAACACAAAAAAATACTGAACTGTGTAACAACCTTACTAATCAAGCAAAGTTCGCCATTAAAATGGGTCGGAAAACCGCTTCAATCGTGAAAACATATCTCAAATTTCAATTGAAATTTAGAGCTAAAAGTGAGAATCTGGCAAATTTCAGACTTTTTCAAGGTAACACAAGCGAGCGACACAAGCGAGCGACACAAGCGAAGACAGCCCCCTTCAAGGGAAATTTACAACCTTCTAAGATCTAAAAAAGCGATTCTGAAATGAAAACTTTTTCAAGGCCTGAAAACATAAACCAAAATAGGGTTTCCTAAAAATCCACGTAGGATTTTATAACGACGCAACACTAACCTGATCCTGTGACGATGCCAATGACCCAAAGGGGAATGTGCTTCTCTGGTTCAGAATACAGATCACCCACAAAGTATTTCGCGGCAATGGCATTGGAAATCTCCTCTGGGGGGATCCTGTCGATTACCTTCTGAGCGATACTGGCGTTAATCACGGTGGTGTTGTCAACCAGGACCCACGTGACAATTGTTCCTGTCTTAACCGCTGAGAGCCGAGCCTCGTCAACCTTCACAATCCGTACGGTAAAATCGTGCTCCCTGGAGACTGAGACGGGCTGGGTAACTGACGTCATAGAAGGACCTTTCGTGGGGATATCCGTTGACGTGTTGTTACGGTCAGCTCTCAAAAGCTGCTGAGAAGCAACGGTTTGTTTTCTCGAAGAGCCGAGTCGCATTTGGTTGTTTTCGATTACAGCGGTGAAGTATTTAAACATGAGCTTTTCTAAACCAATTCTAAAGTTTCTCTGTTGATCTCTGTCTTTAAACCAATCGACTCGCAAGTCTATGACAAGGGAGAGTGTACTGAAACTGATGTCCATACAACTCCCGTCCACATGGTTACAGATGAAGCCATTTTTACAAGTGCACGTGTCCAGACAGCCGATGCCATAGAAGCCAACATCACACGAATCCAGGCAGAGGTAACCATGGTAACCAACTGCGCATGCGCACTCACCATGTTGCTTGTGACAATCGCCTATCACGTGTTCTGAACATTCAGGGCACACCATCTTACAGTCTTTGCCATAGAATCCGTCTCTGCACGGCTGTAAAAGAAACGAAGTCAACGATTTTTAATTTATCTATCTTTCTTTATCATTTTTGAAACTTGGGCTAATTAGGCTGGTTCCACTAAAGCAAATATTCTTTCAGGAAAAGTTTTCTCTTGAAAACTTTTATTTGGTCGTGTTAACGATTTAACAAGGAAAATATGACAAGGAAATCTCAGTGCCCAGTAGTCTTCTGTTTTGCTGGTGACCTGGGTCCTATCATAGCCAGGTCCACACCAGCAAGTATTCCTAGACTAGTTTTCACTTGAAAAAATTTAATTTCTCATGTGTATAGAGAAATCTGGCAGTTTTTTTCTTGACAAGTGTCTTTATTCAAATTGAATTTGTTGTTTATCCCCAAGAATAAACACAAGTTTTCAATGTCTCTTGTCAAGGAAAGCTTACTTGTGTGAAACCGGCAAGGGGCTTTTTCATCTCGTCTTGCTTTACCAGAGATTTTCTTCGATCGACAAGTCGTGCGTTTTTGCTTTTCGTGGGCCTGGATCCGAGAGCCCTTTGGATATTTTCGGGACGTGTTCGGAATCAGTTAGACCAATTAAAGTTTCGTCTCCGATAATTGTTGTTCTACCCAGAGCCACAAAAACTAGACCACGTGGCTTGTCAATAAACAAGCTATTAAAGAATATATATTTAATAAGGCACCGATCATTGATTTTTCTGCAGGGGAGGATGAGAAATTTAAAAAAACGAAATGTTCACAGAGCTTCAAAATGCAACGAAACTGAATGCAAGATTAAAACTAAAATTTATGCAAAATCGTTATCACAAAAGCGTTGTTTTTCCAAAATAAAAATATATTTTGCCTTTGCCAATTTCTCACGACTTCCCTCAGAAAAATAATGGTCCGTACCCAAGTTGGAGTTTTTTAAAAGCTGGATTTGACACTACAGCCAAATTTATGTTCTAACCTCATCACAGCGTTTTCCTCTCGTCCCAGCTCTGCACTGACACTTTCCTGTGGCTCGGTCACAGCTGTCCGTGTTCTTGGGATTGCAGTCACACAGGTGAGCACAATTCAGGCCGTATCTCCCTTCCAGACAGGCTTTCTCACACCGCTGACCCTGATAACCAGGGCCGCAGATGCAACTTCCGTTGATATGATTACACTGGGCCCAGTTTTCACATAAACACTTGCTGGCACAATCTGCCCCATACCACCCTACTGGGCAAGGTTTGTCACAGTTTCTTCCCGAATGACCCGCCGTACACTTGCAGCTGCCTGTCACATGATCACAATGCGCTCCGTTTTTGCATGTACAATTGCGTTTGCAACCGGGGCCGAATGTACCCTCGGGACATATATCCTCGCACTGGACACCTGTGAAGACAGAAAGAGACTGTTTAAATAAACTCTATGGTTGGCCCCCGTTGTTAATAAAGGAGGTTGTTTCACATAGTTACGTATCTAGGGCTGCAACGATATACCACGATACGCACATATCGCGATATTTCTTTTAACGATACAAGTATCGATATTGAAACAGGACATGGATACAAATACGATACACTACATATTTTATGTTTTTGCTGCAATAAAGCCCGTTCTATTACACTTCTCGTCCTGCTCATAACAATGATAACACAACTTGAAGAATAAAAACCCCGTGAATCCAAGAGTGAGCATTTTTCGCAAAACATTTTTATGCGACCATGCGGTCTTCCAACAAAATGTCTGCTGTACAAACCCGTGTCCGCAAGTAAAACAAAACAACGTGGGATAATTTACAACTGTCTCGATGTCTTGTTCTTCAAGTGCGGTTCTCTTGTATATATTGATCGTGTATGGTATCGTGACATCTGTATCGAGATATTTATCAGTTTGTGAAGAATCGTATCGTTACTACACGTAACTGTTCATTGCTAGGCAAGAGACCTTGAAAATACAAAACTAACTTCTTCTACAAGTAATTTAAGCGGAAAGTTTGCCTTCGGAAGGGCAGTTTCCCAGTTGTTCAGTATACTGTAAAACCACTGCTTTCCAAAACAAGTTTCTTTCATTTTTACTGAACGTATATCGATGAAGGCGGTTTAATTTGACAAAAAAACCTATTAAGAAACCGAATTGTCAAGGATCGTTGCATTTTGGCGTTATTTTAAGTTAGTCAAAAATTTATCCTACGGGCCAACATTAAATTCGCTTCAGCAGTCTGAACTGTTATCCGTTTCAATCGTCCTCGAAATTAGGCCATCCGTAACAAATTTTCAACGTTTAAAGCAAAATTGTGCTTGAACTATTTTTAGTAGACGTTATTTTTGTATTTTAAACTTTTTTTGCCAAGCATTAGAAAGATTCACTAACGCAACCAAACCGTTAAACAGCCCCTTTTAAAAGTTGCAGTATGGTGCGGATGGCTTAATTTTGAGGACGATTGAAACGAATTAGTTATGAGTGCCGAAGCGAGTTTAATATTGGCCCGTAGGATAAATTATCAACCAACGTAACATAACGCTAAAATTTATTGATCACTGACAACTCTGTTTTTTAATCGCCTTGATCAATATACTTTGGGTAAAACGAAAGGAGCTGGTTTTGGCAAGAGGCAATTGGAAAATTTCAGTTATTGTTATTAATGAGTCTACAAGCTCGATTTGCTGTTTAAGACAAAAGTTTCTTTGTTTCATGTCTCGAAGGTGTTTCAATTTGAAAAGGGTTGTTTGTAAACATTACGTTCAGTTTCGTATTCTCAGTTGCCGCTGATTACAATGACTGTGGACTCTTTTGAATATTGTCAGCCTCGACTTGGTGGTGAGTAACATAAAATACCAGCGAGGAGTAAGTTAAAGCCTTATGAACAGTTTGTATCTACAATGGTGATCATGAATATTTAAGTTTAAGTCGAAGTTTACAATGTTAAAACACTGAAATCAGCGGGAACCGCAAATACGAAACTGAACTATTGTTGTGAATAGCATATATCCACATTGGCATTTATAAGTATTAGTAGTGTACCCCCCCCCCCCCTGGCTCATGTAGGAATGTTAGGAATGTATGGCATTTATAAGTATTTAATTTTAAGCCGAGGATAACACTGCAAAAACGAGTCTGTAATTACGTTATTATAAAAACTACCCTCAAATCTGATTGGCTCATTCAACTGTCTATTACTCATTAATTTACCAGCAAAATCAAGACCCTGTAATCGGACAGTTGAATGAGCCAATCACAACCCGAGTTCTTGGCTCTCTGACCAACCAACAACAAGAAAATAATCTGATTAACAATAACCTACCACTGAGAAATTGTGGCCAAAACAAAATGGAGAATTTTACTGTATTCAGAAACAGCTCATTATATAAAATGGACTTCAACTCAACTATTTAGTTTTTGTATCGAATGGAAATGCCACAACACATTGAAACACAACAGAATAATGGCCTGTACAATTTACACAATTCAATTAAATCTAATTTATGACATTTTCCTCAGCAAAATAACATTGTCTGACTTGTCTTTTCTCTTATTTTCGGAAATTGTAATTTTTATAATAAATTGGTAATAAGACTTCGCGTCGTCCAGTTCTGCCTGCAATAATTCTCGTGTTAAACAAATCAGACTCGCGGTTGGCGCTAATCCAGTTCTATGATTACAGAACGAATGGGACTCCACTCTCCTATTAGCATTACTAATCAGCCGGACTATTTTAACCTACATCACATACCCATAAATCCATCAAGACAGATACACGATCCATCGATAGGATCACACATCTTCGTGCGGCCTTTTCTACACTTGCACTGTGAGCTGCAGTTCACACCATACGATCCTTCTGTACAGCGGAGCTCGCAATGGTTGCCAAGGTAACCTGGGAGACAGTTACAGGTTCCATCCACAAAGTTACATACTCCTCCGTGTTTGCACAGACACAGCTGACGGCAGTTCTTGCCATAGTAGCCTTCTTTGCACTCCTCCCGGCAACTGTGAACGGCGATAAAGGTATTTTGAACAAGGGTTGACCCTGACTATTCAGTGACCAAGAACCATTTTCCACTGACCTCAACTCAAAACAATGGCTCTTTATCGAAGTCAGTTTCTCTAAACAGATAGGTCCATTATGCATTTAAACTAAATATTGTCAATTGACAGTTGTAAAGACGATAGTAGTTCTTGTCAGTTTCAAAAAAGATGTTGATGATATAAGCAGGTTCCAGCCCATGAAGACGTTTATGTCAAACAATTCTTCAAGGTTAAAGATTAGTCTACTTTTTGTTGGCAATATGTTTTCAGATATTTCTATTTTTAGTGAAGAAATTCGTAT
>JANSTQ010140586.1:0-12939 GCA_026167885.1 Bergia puertoricense
AGCTTTCTGGTTTCATTTGACAATTACACACTTGAATGTTTTCAATGCAAACCCTAAGTGTGTTTCTTTGTTGGGGGGAGGGAGGGGGGGAGTCGAGGGGGGCATGTGTGTACCGAGTAAAAATTAGCTGGGGCTTCCTATAATGACAACTTTTTTAGCCGCCTCTTAAATTATTTAGCCATACCCCTAATAAGTTAACTGAAACCCTGTAATGAAAACCCTGATTAATGAATGAACATGGTTATTAAGAGATAACAATATTGACAGGTAATAATAGAGAGATAATATTATTATACAGCAGTCAAACTGAATAAACACTGATATATACTAGTTTTTCTCTTTATTGATGTGTTATAGCTGCTATATCCTTTGGGAGATAATAGTCCCATTGAAGGATTTTTGAAAAAGAAAACAGATGGAGGAATCCATCACATCTGTATTGAGGTGAGTGTTGCAAAACAGAAATTCTAGTATTAAACTTGTGAATTTGAGCTTAACAATTTACCTACTGGAGCAGGCCTTAAACAACCAAAAGACGTGTTTTGCAGGCCTTGAATAACTTGCTAATAACATTACTGAATATCAACCAAGACCAGTACTGTGTGATGTGGCCAGTCTACCAAACCCCTCTTTCCTTGTACTTCCCATTGAGCTCCTAGAGTAAATAACTAAAATCTTGTGAGAGGGTATGGTTCAGCATTTAAAAGTGGAAAATTTGGGTTTTGTTTTTATGGAGTTTATTTTTGCTGAATTTTTTATTTTGCAAATTGCCCAAAAACCTGCGAAAATCACAAAAACAAACTCCCGCAAAAATAAAGTACCCGCGAAAATCACAAAAATAAACTCCCACAAAAATAAAGTCCTCCATGGTATTTAATAAATTAATTCTGATTCTTATAGAATTTCAATATTTCTGTTTGCTAAAAATTCAAATGGTTAAAAAGACTATTTCAGTCAATAAAAATTTAAAAATGTTAAAAATGACAAACTGAGTGTGACTATCTACTGTAAAAGGTAAAAATGGTAAAATTGACAAACTGAGTAGGGTTTTGTTTGTTATTATTATAATTGTTTGTCTTGTGAATGTTAACAGGTGGAGAATGTCCATGCTGCAGTGAAAGACCTTCAGAAACAAAAGATTAGAGCACTAAACCCTGAACCTAAGGTATTGGATTTGAACACGTAAAACTGTTTGGAAAAAATAAAATTGTTATATGCCTCCTTTTTATCAAATGCTTAAATTTCTCAGATTTGTCTTTGTTTCAACATCAAAATTTAAAATCTTCATTTCAGTTACATCCAAGTTGTACATTTACTGAATTAAGTCCATCAATTGTCAATCAACAGTAGATCATTTTCCCTAATTATGCTTTTATTTACATTGACAAGAAATGCAAGTAAAAATAACTACATTATTTTTCATTTTTAGTCCACACATGTATTTAAGTTTAAAAAAAATTTTGAAAAAAAAAAACACTGACAGTCTTAAATCTGGAAACAAAAGAATTGGGTTGACCCCTCGTAAATGTGGATCTTACGTGGAAAATTATCAGGTGCTATTAATTTTGAATGCCTCTCAGAAAAATGTTGTTTCCTCTATTTAAGTGATTTTGAAAAGTATTGTATATTGAATAAACTTGTGTTGTGATGGTTTCAGATTGGAGCTCATGGCAAGCCAGTTGTGTTTCTCCATCCAAAGGACTGTGGAGGGGTCCTTGTAGAGATCGAGGAGGCTTGAGACCTTAATGTCATTAAAATATGATTTTTTCAAATGTTGTACATATAACTGCAAGCACTTGCAATGCACAGGCCTTCTAAACCCTCAAACCTGGAGGTTTGGAAAATGAACAGGAAACACTCATGAGACTGGTGTCTCAAACCTGGAGATTTACTGATGTTCAAAACACAGATTCCCGACTTTTTGCCAGGAAGTTCTGAGGATGGATATGTCTCACTATGATGAACAAAATTGTTGATACAAAACTGTTGTATTAAAATGCCAAACAACTACAGAAAGGAATAATTATTATATAAATCATTTGGACTTGGACTGTATTTGAATAGGAGTTTGAAGAATTATTTCTGCTCATCAACAGTGAGATTTAGTGGTTAATTATGGCATATAAACAGTGAGACCTTGACATGACATGGCATGTTCATGTACACCTCTCAGTGAAACCGAGAGTCAGAGAGATGGAGGGTCGGAAAACATTAGCCAATGTGGGCAATTAGTTGCAAGTGAAAGAAACTTTAGTTCAATAATTCTGCAACCGGCTTTGCAACAAACATTTGCCAGGTGATTTGCGAGTAGTCTGCAGGCAGTTTGGAAATCGCTTCTATGTGTAGATGACAATAGTCCAGTTTCATATTTATTTTGTTGTTGTATTAATTTTGATGTTGCCACTAAATACAATGACTACAGACTTGTTATTCAGTGTTAGCCTAGCTCTACTCGATTTTAAAAATACAGGAATGCCAATGTAGCTACATGTATGACCTATTCACAACTCTGTCTGTTGTAAATTTGGATCTCACTGGTATTTTAATATGTATATTTAACAAGCACAAAGCCAAGGATAGCACTGCAAAAATAGGTCTCCAGTCACTGTAATCAGCCACAACTGGGGATATGAAACTGGACTATTTTGACCAATTTAATGAGGAAACTAATGGCCTCAACCAAGTGAGTAACAATTAGAGTGGAAGGAAGGATTATTACAAAGGGAGTTGACACTTTGTTCACTTTATAATAATAATAATATGGTAATAATAATATGGTAATAATAATAATAATAATAATAATAATAATAATAATAATAATGGCATAACCCAGATGGCATTTCCACAGAATGGCTCTTCATCCATCTGGGGGACCAACGGCTTAATGTCCCTGTCCGAGGACGGTGTGGTGAAAGGTTTCCTAAATATTCAACCCCACGGCCAAGCCAGGAGTCAGACCCAAGACCTTCAAGTTAGCAGTCTGAGATCTTATCAACTGAGCTAACATCGCACACACTTGCTGATGGCCAGAGTTAAAATGTCTTTTTTTCATCATATTTCCTTTGTTAAATTGCAAGTTTTATCTTATTTCTTTTATTTTGTTTCACATCATTTCAGAGAGGGGTTGGGCTTCTTTCCTGGGTCGGGGCTGGGTTGAGTAGACCAACCTAGGAGGGGATTGTGTCATTTTTTGTATCATCTTTTGTATCATCTACCATTGGCAAATCTTTATAAATGTAAAATAACTAAAATAAAGCCAACAAGTCATGTGCCCTCAATCCCCCTTCATTTCTTTCTCTTGTCTTGTAGGCACTCCTTCACTGCCATTAACTATCATTCATCATTCAGTATCATTAATGATCATTCAATATCATATTTTGCCATTTCAGGAGCCCACCTCCCTGAATCTCAACCTGACCACAATCTTAACTCTGACCCTAATCTAAGCCCAAGGGATAGGTGGATAGGTGGGTAGTTGCATAAAAATCTCCATTCATCATCATCATCATCATCATCCATTTTAAGTCAGTTGAAATGTTAAAATGTGTTTTTGTCTAGTAATTCTCAGTGCCCATCTCCATTGAACACAGTTTTGAGCCATCTCATCTGCGATGTTCCACGCTCTCAGGTCCCCCTTATAATGGCCTCAGTCCAAGACTGTATATTTTAATAACAATTATCTCCCGAAGTGGAGGTGACTAGTGGTGGATATTTACTGAGGCGCGAATGTACCGAGGTAAATTTCTATCGCTAGGCACTGAAACGGAGGGGGATAATTGTTTTAGTATTAACCAAACAGGTGAATATCACTTTTAAAAATAATGTATTTCCAATTTTTGCAACAAAAAAAGTGATGAAAAAAAGCCTCAGTCTTATGCACGTCCATCTTGCGCGCATGCTCATTTCATGCATGAGTGACCGAAGTGAATAGACAGGATATTTGGTGTTTGATGAACCAATCAGAGTGCGTGAAGTGCTATTCACCTGTTTGGTTAATACTAAATACATATATACATGTAGGTAGTCCAAATGTTAATAGTCAACAGTATAGCACAGTCAAAAGAATCCAAGGATTCACAGTCTGCAACATCGAGTATTTGAATATGTGGAATATCGTGGAGACGAAGCGGGACATCTGATGACTGTTATTTAAAAAACTTTGATAGTACGTTTCGGCCATTCTGCTTTCTTCAGCTAAAATTCTAAGGATATATATATATATATTAAACATAGTAAAGTTTTTTAAAAAAGTATACACACTTATAAATAACTTGATGTTTTTAAAAACGCTGAATCAAAATATAAAAATAAAATGGTGAAATTTTAAAACAATCGTTACTTACTTATACATTTCCTAGCGTTATTGACATCAGACGATCGCGACAAAACAAATTTTGTTTGACTTGAGGCGTCCTTTGGTCCTTTGGGAATTATGCGAAGCGTTTGTTGCGATCATCAGTCACATTTCAAAATACAAAATTCAAACTGAAAGAAATATTAAAATGAAAACTTGGTGAAAATCATGTTTTCCCAAGCACTTGCCAGAATAGTTTCCTTAGCGTGATTATGGAAATAAAAGCAAAACGTGAAAAGTCTGATGCTAACTGTACATTGAAAGATTACACTTTAAATTTTCGCGTCCCTTTTTGGTCCCTCGAGGGTGCTGGGAAGACTCTTCTTCAGTCACGCCTTCTCTGCCTTCTGTAAACAACCAATCGCAATTTACATAAGAAAAAACTCCTGGTACTACACAGTCGTCGATTGGCTAGATTTCCTCACGTGGTCAGACGGACCGCCAAAACTTGGAAGCACTCGAGAATTCGAGCGCGCTGTTGATATATTTCCTGCAGTTGACTGAGGATTTAACCGAGTGTTCTTTTTATTACGAGTTGAATTAGTGATCATATAATCATGGCTATGCGTTCACCGGCTGCTGCAAAATCTCCGCGGTCGCCTCTGGGCTCGCCAACACGACTAGCAGCTTCTCTCTCGAAACGCACAACTCGAGAAGAAGAAAAACAAGAGCTGCAGCATTTGAACGATCGTTTGGCAACTTACATCGACCGCGTGAAAGCTTTGGAAGCAGAGAATAGCAAGCTCACCACCCAAATCACCACAACCAAGGATACGATCGAAAGGGAGGTTGATAATGTCAAAAATATGTATGAAACGGAACTTGCTGACGCTCGACGCTTGTTAGACGAGACTGCCAAAGAGAAAGCACGGCAGCAAATTGCCAACCAAAAAAATGCAACTCTCGTGGACGAACTTCAAGGGAAGTAAGTTTAGTAACTGAATGACAACCATTTAAACTTTTATCAAGCCACTACTAGTATTGAATAATGAATGAAATGAAGAGCGAGTTTTAGGGTGGAGTTTCCCGTTTTCGCTTTTGATGTATTTTAGTTGAAATTCGAGAACATTTGATTTACCGAAGTTAGTGTTTTGTGCTTTTCTGCTATGGTCACTGACTGGGGTAGTGGGGATCGAAATGCGAGATCGTATCGAACCATGTGCTCGAGTTCTGCCACCAACTCAACCGGAAATCGTCAGTTTTGCCAATCACAATTTTGACCTTCGTTCGTTATGTGGTAAATATGCTGTAGATTAATTATTTTAGACTTTGTAGATCAGAATGTGGGGCATACACATTTTGAAATTCCCACGGGCTTTAAAGTAAATATTTTTGGTTTCTTTCGAAATCCGTGCAATGGAACGCTGCCTCGTTTGAAGACTTCAGTATTTACTATAACCATGCGAATACAATCGTTGTCCCGTTTTGGACTTAGCTCGTTTCTTGACAAGAGTTGACCATGAATTTTCTCTGCTGCTTCTCGAATATTGATACATTTCATTTTGGCGCGCTTTTATCGAAATATATTTACAAACACTTCAAAAACTTGCAAGTATAAATTTCAGTTTCAGTAGATATTGTTTTAAAGTTTCAGACAAAAAGTTCTTTAAGAAATATCGTCAGATAATTGATTTCTTCGATTTGAGGACTAATTTTACCTCCTTTAGATTTAATGGTTAGTGTTGCAGTAAAATGATTTTAAGTCAAAACAAGACATTTTAGCAAACTAAACAAGCCTTGCTATTTTCTGTACAACTTCTTTGTGCCATTTGACATGATTGATATACCACTGTTATATCACAAAAAGAATGTGTAGAAATGCATTTTTTTGTTATTTATATTATATTTAAAACCAATTACACTATTCAATAATTTGTAGTGGACTATCATTTGATTTTCTGCACTGAAGATGTTACTGTACACCAGTCAAAGTAAACCCCGACTCCCCCCCCCCCAAAAAAAATATTGCTCTGTATGGTGGGGAATTTATCATGTTTTGTATGCTATTCAGAACTAATCCCTACCCATATCTTGGGGTGGAGGGGGGGAGTGGTGGTGGTCAGGGTTTACTTTGACTGGTGCACTAAGGCCACCGAGAACAGAAATAGGAGGTAAAAAAGTGTCAGGGACTTCAGAATGAGGTATTCCATTTCCAGACAGTGTTTGTTAGTCTCATTTTGGATGCCTACTTTCACCATAGTTTTACTCTGTCTGCATGAGTAGCTTTACATCTCCTACACTGCTTGTTTCAACTCCTTTTCGTTCATTTTTTTTAAACCCATGTGAACACACTCCTTTTCACCTTGCCTAACAAAGACTCTGTTTTCATCACTTGTTGTGTAGGCTAGACAAAGAAACCATTATCAGGAAGAAAGCAGAAGAGTCATTGAAAATAACCCAGAAACAGTTCCTGGAAAAAGAAACACAGCTTACCCGAGTAAACCAGGAAGCCAAGAATTTAGACAAAGTTGTCAAGGATTTAAGGAAGGAATGTCAGGAGCTGAAAGATGCACTGGAATCAGCTAGGTATTCTCTGGAACAGGAGACACTGACCAGAGTTGATCTGGAAAACAAACTGCAGTCACTCAAAGAAGAGCTGAATTTTAAGAAACAGGTTTATAATAAGGTTGGTAGATGTTTTTTGATTAGTATAAAAATTTTTTTTTTCCTCAAAATATTTAGCATTAATTTTGGGTACCAACAAGGCTCAATTTTAGTCTTACTGAGTAAAACTGAGCACTTGTATTGTTTTCAAGGCCAGATATGAGCAAATTTATTGTAGAGTGTCAACACTTTAACAAACTTGCACATGTATAACCATTTTTATATTTGCTCTTTCACTAAATGGTCTATATGTAAATGAAGGCTTGACTGCCACCTAAAAGAAAGTTTTGAAGAAAGTGTCTTTTCTGGAGTGGTAGTAGCTTCTTGCACATAAAAAGCAACCAAACTGAATTTCATAACCCAGAAAACCCCTCACATTTTCAGGCTCAACATTAAGCATTTTAGGTTACTGGCCCATTGGACCAGTAAAATATTCAAAACTTACTGGTCCAACAAGAAAAATTTAACAATAACAAACATTAATTAAACATGGTGGCGGTCTGCACAGTATTATCCTTGTTGATTTCACGGGTGTCATAAAAAAGTTTTTAAAAAAATTGACCAGGTATTTTCTTGTTGACAGAATTCACAAAGTGATTTTTTAAAATAGTTGCTGGCCTCATCGGGCCACCACTTTTCAAATGTTACTGGCCAGAAGATTTAAAAAGTGCCTTGGGGCCATTAGGCCAGTGTTAATGTTGAGCCCTGCATTTCCTCACAACTTTTCTACAGGTGGACTCCCTCTGAGCCACTAACTGCCACGAGAATTTGGTTTATGTTGATAGGAAATATCGGATATCCGTATGCAAATGAAAACAGTAGAAACCAAGAGAGTGACAGTTGAGACAGACTATGCCAACAAGTACGAGGGGATACTGCGAGAAAAACTCCAGGAATTGCGTGACACTTACGAAGAAGAAAACCGACGCTTTCAAGAGGACACTGAGAAGCTTTACCGAGGCAAGGTAGGGTTTAAATTTCCAAGGTTTTGTGTAGAGACTATTATTTTAGCAGCTTGCCACTTGACATGTTATCAAGAAAACAGGGCGAAAGGATTAAAATGAGGATATTAAGCTGTTAAAATGATTTTACATCAAACTTCTGCAGGACCTTTTATTTCAAAATTTAGGGAAGCCATTTTTTGGGTTCTGTGCCTAGGGCTCATGTGAACCCATTCCTGACTTGCTATTTTTTTGTGTGGAGCAAGTTTTGTACCTTCTTGATGGTTGCCCTTGCATATTTTAAAGTTCAGTCAATGCACTGTTAGATATCAAGGTTACAAGATGGCAGGTGAACAACTGATTTTGCTTGCTTCAAATTAGAGTAGACAAACTTTGCTTTTTTAAACTGTTGGTTTGTCAGCTGTTTAATTCATTGTAACTGATCTTGTCCTCAGTTTACCAAAATCTTGCCAAAGTTTTTTGATGCAGTGAAGTCATTCCAGATAATTTAGTGGTACAGCTGTACTTGAATTCTAAAACTTATTGGTCAGAAAGGGGTTAAAAGTACCACTGGAATGGTTTTACTCTTGAGCCCTGAAGAAGGTCACACAACAACTGAATCAGGAATTGGACTTGGGACTTCTTGTTAACAGAACTTTCACTGGAGATCCTTGCTAGCCTGGTGTGCTTATATCTACATGTAATTATGAAGAAAAGTACTGACAAATCAATTCTCAATTTTAGTACGAGGAACTGAAGTTACAAACTGAGGGAGATAGTGATTCCTTGGCCAATGCAAGGAGGGAAAGTTACGCTTTGAGTGAAGAAGTCCAGACACTCAAGTCTGAAGTGAGCCAAATGAGGTCTAAGGTACAAAATGTTATTCACTGTAATATAAAATTAAATACATACAGTGTTTTTGTACTGTCCACATCTAAAATCATTCAAAGATGCTGTTTATGAACAAGTAGAATATATCAAAGAAAGAATAAAAAGGATTAAATATCTTTTAGAAAACTGGTGATTGGGCCTGTGAAAAGGCAGCTTATGACTTTTCACTGCCAATGCCAGTTTGGAATCCCACTGTTGGTAATGTTAAGAAGACATCTAGGTGTTGTACAACTAAAATTTAAAAACCAACTTTGTACAAGTGTGTGTTTAGGAAAAGAAATAAACTTTGTGCCCAGTTTACCAAATCCACATTTGTGGCTGTGCCCCATTTGATAGCAATTTAGTTTTTACCATTTTTTTTCTATTAGTAAGGTGGTATCTAATCTGATGTCTGCTGTCTGCTGGGTCCATTAACAGTCAGATGAATACTTTTCTAGATCCAAAGTGATGATCTGCACTGGACATGGCCAAACTACTGTAAATGCAATTAAATATTGTTATTTTTGCCTTTGTCGTCTCCTTGATTGTTCTTCTTACTGTATTTAGGCCAGTGGCTATGAACAGCGAATCAAGGACCTTGAGATGCTGAGGGACAGTGAGAAGGAACACCATCGTAGTGCCATCGATATGCGTGAAGAAGAGATAAGAAATCTACGTGATCAAATTGATGAAGCAGTAATTGAATATGAAAAGTTAATGGGAGTGAAAGTTGCACTTGACATGGAAATCAGTGCATACAGGAATCTTTTGGAGGGAGAGGAAGCCAGGTATAATTTTCACGTAGACATTTCATATACCACCAGATACTATTGTGTGAGTTACTAGTCTAGGCTGAGCTTCTCTGCAAGTGCAGTGGCAAGGATTTAGATTTGGTTACAGTGTCAAGAGCATGGTGTTTTTTGAAACAATTTTAACAGAGCTTCTAAATTGTTCACTGTTCAACAACAATATTGTAGGAATTAAGCAGTGTTGGAATGTTTTTTTAAAAGCCAGTTACAACTAACCAGATAGTTATCATAAATTTTGGGATTTGAACAAGATCATTCACACTGGGAAAATCCTTGAAAAAACTAGAACTTGGAAAAGAAAATTTCAGGCAGGGAATCCTTGAAAATCAGTTGAAGTCTTTGAAAATTCTTGAAGTGATTGCTCAGTGGACCACCAGAAAAGTTAAAACTGTTAGCAATTATTAAAAATTCTGAAAATTATTAAAAATGCACAAACATTAATTTAAAAAAAATGATTTGCTGTGGAAGAACTTTGAATCTGCTAGAAAAGGTCTTGAAAAGTCTTTGAAAAAGTCCTTGATTTTCATGTCCAACTGAACAAGGGGGAGAACTGTGTTAACAATTATATTACTGTAACCCATAAACACCCAAAATTTGTTCCATAAAATTGACCCTGACTTACCGGTATACATCAAGGAAAAAAACCAAAACTACATACTATGGCACCCAAATTAGTATAGAAACACTCTGTCTCAGATATAACAAGAAGCTTTACAAAGTATTAAACACGCCAGTATTTGCAAATAGAAACAGAATCTTTTGTTACATGTACTAATGTCTTATTTCAGTGACTGTTAATGATGACTGTATTGCCGTGGAATGGAAATTGTTCAATAAATGCACTGCTTTACTGGCAAGTTTGCCTTAGTTCTGTAGCTTTACCATGCCAAAATTGGGGGGCCAACTATTAAATGCAAATTTGAAAAATTGCCATTTTTTGGCTTCAAAAAGGGGGCCGACTTCTACACGCCAAACTGTGGTACCTGCCAAAACAAAAAATGAGAGGTTGTTGGCAAAACTTATTTTTTAAGTTTGTACTGTATTTTTCATCTGTGTTTGCAGACTACAGATCAAGGCTCCTCCTTCACCAGTGCTGGGAGCCAAGGGTGATGCAGGAAGTTCCAGCAGGAAGGCACGAGCTGCCAAGAGAGCTCGCACTGAGGAGGAGTCTATAAGCACCACAGCCACAGCAGAAGGCAACATCCAGATTGTGGAGGCGGATGCTTCTGGGAACTTTGTTAGACTTTATAACAGTGGAGACAAGGTAGTTCATTCATCAGTACCATGATTATGATTATTTCCTCATTCCCATCAAGTTTGTCAACATCCTTCAGATTCCTTACAATATTGGCATAAAATGGACTTTTTTTTATTTGTTTTTGAGAATAGGGAATTTGATTGTCAGCTCTAAACTCTATCATGAAATACAAAATTCTCTCAACTCAATACAAAATGTGTGGAAACAAATAGTGAAAATTTTACAACTTATTGTTTGACACTTAAAATTTACTGAACTCAACATTCACAAAATGTTCAAGAATTCATTATTTAAAATTACTCCCCAGTTTGACATTGAAATGTTGCAGGCTGCAGTATAAGAATTATTCAGTGGCTGAAGGTTAATGCAGATGAATTTGTTTAAGAAGTTTAACTGTGTTTATTGAATGTGTTGTTTTGGCAGGATGAAGCCCTGGGTGGGTGGACACTTCAGAGACAGGTGGGCAACAAGCCGCCCATTGTTTACAAGTTCACGCCAAAGTATTCACTGAAAGTTGGAAGTTATGTGACAGTAAGTTCATATGGCAGAGACCTTTAAATCTGAGGATGAGTACGAGGACAATATTTCACGTGCACACACACTTATATTAGCAAACTCATTAAGAGGACAAGATTTCTTCCAAAAGTCACTGTGAAAACTGTGAAACTGGTAAAGAATTTAAAAACAAAAAGTATCTCAAAAATTTTAAAAGTGAACATAAGGGATTTTCTATGGGATCAAGGTTGGACAAGCATCAGTACTTACTAACTTTGACCTCAGTACCGTTTCCATTTCTGGCATTTACAGAGTGCTAACATCATTTTTTCGATTGACTCGAAAAGCATGAGAAAGGTGTATTAAAGTGAATTACAGAATTTTACACTTACTAGTACTATGAAACTACAATGTGCTAAGGAAAAATATTTACAGTATAACTATTAAGGCGATTCCTCGCACTTTAATGTGAGCCAAATGGGCACCCTTCCCACTCATAAATAAGGCAGTCCCTTGCAGTTGTATGTTTCACAGCTTTGATTGTACGAAAAAGGAATGCCTCTCCTCCCCCATAAGTAACAAACTCTCATCATATTGTAGGTGTGGGCAGCCAAAGGAGGGGGGCAGCACAAACCTCCACTTGAACTTGTGTTCAAACAACAGGACAACTGGGGCACCGGGAGGGAGGTGCGAACAGCTCTGGTTGATCCCACTGGTCAGGTGTGTGTCTGTCTTTGCCAATTTGCTGATGAGCATCAAGAATGGGAGTTAATGCATTGTCGGCTCTTAGCTGGGATACATGGGGTTCATTTGACTCCCAACAGTTGTCTTTTTGCTGATTTTTAACCCTTTGAAAACTGATGGCAATATAAAATGAGTTCTGTGTTTTTCATAACAAGTGTTTGTTACTGTAAGGAGGAAATGGGAACTGAAATTAAGACTGTTTTCTACTGAGAGACAAATATTAGAGATTTGATACAAGTCATTTCAGGGTGCATTTGAGTATATTCTGGAATATATACATCTGAGAATACATTTTGGAAGATTTCGAAATTCACTCTTGCAGCAGTAAACAAAAAGATTTTCTGATTAAAGAATGTGGATGTGTTTGTATAATTTGAAGAAATCATACTGCTCAATTATGGATTTCAAACTCTCATTCAATATATTCATAATCCGTAACACAGTGAAAATGAACAGACCTTAGTAAGTCTTGCTGTAGATTATACAGTTGACTCGATAAATTGAACCTTCACTGATTCCTGCTAACTTGAACTAAATTCTTTCTCCCTTCAAGTCACTTTGTTACTGATTTTTCACTCACCATAATTCTGAACTTCTCAAACTCAGTTTTGAGCTATCAGGAATCAACTGTTTATTAAACACATCGTAGTTTTCTGCTCTGGCCAAAAGATGTTACAGGTCATACTTTTAAGAGCTCTAACCCATACACATAGCAGATGCCCAAATTGGTTAGCAGACGAAGAGACACACATTCACAAGTTAATTAAAAATCTGATTTGTTAACAGCGATCAGATTCGTCTTTTCTCAGCAAACTACAGATAAAAGTTCTGTTGTTCTGATAAAGATGAACAGGTCTTAACTGA
>JANSTQ010140597.1:0-12937 GCA_026167885.1 Bergia puertoricense
ATGGGGAATGGGGAATAGGGAATGGGGAATAGGGAATGGGGAATGGGGAATGGGGAATGGGGAATGGGGAATAGGGAATGGGGAATGGGAAATTTAAAATTCAAAATTTTAAATGGGAAAATGAAAAAATATATATTTATAAATTCAAAAAATATGAAATAGTTATACTTTATAAAAAATGAAAATATGAAAGTGGGATATAATGTTTTTGAAGCGATAATAATACAAACTGTTTTCGATACGGAATTACTATTTGATTAATTAAGCTTCTGCTTTCTACTTTTTTGGGAATATCGAAAGTCATAAAGTTAGAAAACTGCTGGGTCAGGTTGTTCTAAACAGAAGAACCCAAAACACAATTAATTAAAATGTCAGAGTGTCCAAATGTCCTGATTTAGGCGGGATTGCCCCGATTTTCCTTGAGAATCCCGAATCCCGACTCTACTTCAGTCGGGACATGAAAAATCCTGATTTTAAAGATCAGCTCCCACAAGCCAACGAGCAGAGAGAGAGATATTTTCGTTAAATTATCATAATATTTGTCATACATTGAAACAAACTGCTTAACTTGGATATCCAGGTGAATTCCGAGTTTGCTGTGAGACACCAATGGCCAATCTTTTTTTCCAGTGAACTGAGTGTAAACCCGCGGAGCGTAAATGAACAGAACATAAAACTACAATGTACACTTTTTGGTCCTTTTTAAGTAACTAGTATCGAATTTGGAACCATTAGAATAGGTGTGACAATAGGTGTGAAATTTATTACATGATAACGCTTTTTTTTTTTATCAAAGTTAAGAAAACAACGATCAATTTTCTGAACCTTTTTGACATTAATATCGGTCTGAGAGTGCTGGAAATGGCGTTTTAAGGCTTCCAGATTTCAAAAGTTCTGGAGGAGCATGCCCCCAGACCCCCCTAGAGGCTCGCGCCTTAGCGCTCGCAAAAGTCTCCCTACCATAAAGTTGTCCCGATTTCAGTTGGGCCTTAGGTTGGACACTCTGAAATGTATAACATTCTCTGATCTAAAGTAAAGGCACAACGAATAACAAATACAAGTTAATTCTTTTAAACTGATCTTTTTGTTATTGTTCACGTCAAATCGGCTTTGACCGACACTTTATTTATCAGGCAAAGTTTTACGTATATAGTTTGCTCGTAACAAGTTTGACAGTTCCAAGAAGAAGGAAATTTAAAACAGAAATATTTTCTTTAAATACAGTGAAAAGCAGGAAAATAACGGCTTTCGCGTTGCACTGATAAGGGATTTACTTTTTACAGTACTTCGCTGTTTTTCAAGCCCTGAACTTTGGTCTCTCAAGTTTAATTTCATCCATAGATATGTGTAAATCTTGAAAGCGGGATATACTGTTTTTGAAGCGAAAATAATACAAACTGTTTCGATACGGAATTACTGTTTGATTAGTTAAGCTTCTGCTTTCTACTTTTTTCAGTCGGGAATATCGAAAGTCATGCTGCTGGGTCAGGTTGATCTAAACAGAAGAACCCAAAACACAATTAAAATGTATAACATTCTCTGATCTAAAGTAAGGCACAACGAATAACAAACACAAATTAATTCTTTTAAAAATCTTTTTGTCATTGTTCACGCCAAACCGTTGTTTCAGGTCAAAATCGGCTTTGGCCGACACTTTATTACACTAAATTGTGATGATCAGTTGAGATACTGTTGGAAATTCAGTCTAAAAGAGAGAACTGTTAGAAACTTGCGTTTAGGCCGATGGAAATTGATTATCTGGTTCGCGTCACCGCCCGCATGGGTTTTGGCTCCCGCATCAAAATAGTTCGTCGTTCGTCGCAGTTTCGCTTTTGCGATATTAAAGCACTCTAAAAAACGACAAGTCTGTGATTGAGTATTAACATTTGTTTTCTCAAGCGATTCAGTTGAAAACACTATTGTATTTGTACAATTAGTGTGTTGTTGTTCTAGTTTACTCCCAATCAGAGAGTTTCCGGGAAAATATAGACGATTTCTGTGTATCTAAATTTAGTGATGAAAGATGAAAGTTGATGAAAATCCCGCATCCAATTATGAAAGAGGTTGACGCGAACCAGATAATCTACTTCCAGTGGCCTTAGCTTGAGTTGTGATTGTTTACTGCGATTCAAATAGCTTCGCGCGAAAGTACTGATTTCCGGAAGTTTGACATTTAGCGCACGTGTTGTTTTTTTGAGACATTGTGTAATGCGGTTAAATTTTAATTGAAAAATAGCCATTAGAAAAAGGTGCTAAAAAACAGTACACGTGAAGTTTGATTGGTGTGAGTGAGAGTTTTTTTGAAGCCGGGAATAATTTTGGATGTGAAATTTTGTGAGTTTTTAAACCAATAAGGCCATTATATTTGCGTCTGGAGCGTTTTGCACAAGCGTACGCACGCCAGAGTCCTTGTTGCTGCCGCTTCATTGCACGTTAAAATTCTGAATGCTTCAAAAGTACATTTAGACAAGTGGCTCAAAGTAGCCTGCACGATGGCCTAAAGAAGACGGTCTTTGCTGGTTCCTTTGCGCGATCATACCGCTGACCACTGAGCAATATACTGCGGGCTGAGCCAAACGCGACCCGAACGGCCTCGAATTTTTAACGATGTGCCTCCGGCCATCGTAATAAAACTTACTGTAGTTTGATTTATTCGTTCGACTTTTAATTTCAGGAAAATTTAAACTTTAATATACCTATGGATGAAATTAAACTTGAGGGGCGTGAAAAACAGCGAAGTACTGTAAAAGAGTAAATCCGTTATCAGTGCAACGCGAAAGCAGTTATTTTTCCCGCGTTTCCCTGTATTTAAAGAAAATATTTCTGTTTTAAATTTCCTTCTTCTTGGAACTGAACATATACGTAAAACTTCACCTGATAAATAAAGTGTCGGCCAAAGCCGATTTTGACCTGAAACAACGGTTTGGCGTGAACAATGACAAAAAGATTTTTAAAAGAATTAATTTGTGTTTGTTATTCGTTGTGCCTTTACTTTAGATCAGAGAATGTTATACATTTTAATTAATTGTGTTTGGGGTTCTTCTGTTTAGAATAACCCGACCCAGCAGTTTCCTAACTTTATGACTTTCGATATTCCCGACTGAAAAAAGTAGAAAGCAGAAGCTTAATTAATCAAATAGTAATTCCGTATCGAAACAGTCTGTATTATTTTCGCTTCAAAAACAGTATATCCCGCTTTCATATTTTTATTTTTTTATAAAGTATAACTATTTCATATTTTTTGAATTTATAAACATTTTTTTCCTTTTCCCATTTTCAATTTCCCATTCCCCATTCCCCATTCCCTATTCCTCATCCTCCGTTTTAGTAACATCCTATCGCTATAGTTCTCACATAGAAATTGACTAGATGGTCCAAAGTTGAACCACGCAAATTAAAAACATTGGAGGTTGAAATAGGCAAAAGATTAAGAACGAGGCTCAGCCAAAATTATCTGGTTTTTATAAAGAATGTGTAGCTTTTATACAAATATTTGTAATTTATCTTCAGAACTCCAACAATCGCAAAATTTTGACAAATAATTGATATATATGCATTTTTTCTTTTACCTCACTCGGCCTAGCTACAAAATGAAGAACCTCAAGGTTGGGGGCATTTGAGGGTGGGGGGCTAGTGGATCACATTCAGTATTGGGAACTCCACCCAATAAGCCCTTTTTAATGTTGAATATATATTTTTCATAGATGTTTCTAGAGGTGTTCAAAGGTGTCGGGTGTTGTTTAAGAGTGTTTCAAGACACCTCCAGAAACATCTGGTTTCTAGAGGTGCCCAAAATGTGCTCAGAGGTAGACAGCAGTAGACACCTTTGGATAACTCTGGAAACATCTAGTATGTAGAGGTGTTATAGGGTGAGCAGAGATGCTCGAAAACGCCGAGTGTTTTCCTCGAAAACGCATTGATTCGAAAACACTCTCGAAAGTGGAGACATTTGAAAACGGAGACCTATCATTTTTGTGTGGAGGGTCGAAAACGGAGACTTGTGAAAAGGCAGATGTCACTAGAACTACAAGAGCTCTGACCCAGTTCGCACCTCTACACGAAACTAAACATGAAACACACTTGTGTTTTTGCTACTGGCGAATGTAATCGCTTGTTTGGAGCTGAATTTCGCCTAATTCAACCTTCTGTTGATTTCGCAAAGACGAACGACATCTGTTCTAATGAAATTAGCCCTTTCAAGCTCTTCCCATGGTAGAATTCGGGTAGCAACGCTGAGAAGAGTTTTGTTTCCACCGGGTTGCATGAGCGCATGGCAAGACAGTCCCAGAGGAAAGGAAATAGAACTTTAAAACGTCTTGCGATCGATCTTCATAAAAAAGCTTATCTACGTCCGTACATTGAGGGAAAATCTACTCACAGCGAGTGCATTTATCAGTTTTGATCGTTTTAGGTGTGGTCGGCCATAAACGCTGCAAGAACGCTGGTGTGGTCAAGGAGTAATCGATGCGTTTTTGATTAGACAAAAATCCTAGAAGATTGACAATTTCGCTGTTTCCCGAATCCCTGACTGTCTGAAATTTTCCTGACAAATGAAAACTAGGCTCTTGCACGATTGCAAGAATCGACAAAATCTGAGTCATGTTGGAAAATATAAAAACCGTTTCTACTATTTTCCTGACCTGTCCGTACCTGTCCCAGATGATCGGGGACGTATACGACGTCGATCGTGTTTTCATAAATCGAAAACATCTGGGACGGTCCCGAAACAACAAAATTGTCGATAAATTTAACTGCAATTTATTCACGAACGACGAACGGTGAAACTGAAGCTCGGGAACCGAAGCATCACATTCAGTTTAAAAGTTCTAAAAAACCATTACGTTTTCATCTTGCAGTTTATTTTGCAATTAAATTTGAAATTACTACGAGGGCTTGTTTCTCGAAAAACAGTATATTTGCATAATACTAATTACATAGATAATAGCCCGGTAGGTATACTTTTTTATTTTTAGGGAGATCGTAGATATTTAGAAAATATGGCGCTGTTCAGAAAGTTTTGCAATTTTTGTAGATAATCAAATCAGTTATTGCTTTTTTTATGCTATTTTCAGTCATTCAGTGACAATAATTATTAGGCTGTTTGATTTAAAGAAAGTTTGAAGATCTTTAAAATTCTTTGAGATAGATTTTGAGGTTTCTAGAGATTTTTTAAAAATAATTCATATTAGCATGTTCTAAAATAAACCCACTCACGATTTCTGTCGCCATCTTGGTTTGGTGGTAGCCAACTTTCAGATCTTTTAACTCCGCTAGTTACATCGCAGAGGTGGCGGAGCGTAGTGAACGGTGGAGTAGGGGAGGGGGAGCTCATCGTTTTCTGCTGCGTCGGCACCGAAACATTGAGATTGAACCCCCTTTGTTTGGGGAGGGGCTACAGTCCCCCTGCCCACCGCTCCGCCATCTCTGCATCAGATTTTGACAAAAATGTCTTTTAACAAGTATTGATAAGGTGTATCTTTAAGCTAAATTAGCTATAACATCCGCAATCAAATTTGAAAACTCCAAAGAGATCCTTGAGTCCAAATTTTAGAATTTGTATGAAACGTAAAAATTTTCATTTCAATTATACTTACTATTTATCGTGGTTCGTCCTATGGGTGTAAATGTGTCATCCTCAACAAATAAAGTGTCTTTGTATCAAATTTCTATGATTTAATAACCTGTAATTGTTATTTCACGCAAAATTGCCATGCCAAACATTTAAAGCTTAGATGGAAGTCATGATCACGAGCACCAAGGATCCATAGTGGTAGGACGCATCTGATGACTTCAGTGGACGGAACGGTTGCTGTAAGGCAGGCTGAAATGGCGCATTTTAGTCCAGAGATTTTGTATAAAATCTGGAGAACAAACAGTTGTCTCGTTTCGGTATTCTAATCTGTGTGTGGGTGACAGTTAATTGCTACTACTACTACTACCACTACCACTGCCACTGCCACTACCACTACCACTGCCACTATCACTACCACTACCACTACCACTACCACTACCACTACCACTACCACTGCCACTGCCACTACCACTGCCACTGCCACTGCCACTGCCACTGCCACTGCCACTACCACTACCACTACCACTATCACTGCCACTACCACTACCACTGCCACTGCCACTACCACTACCACTGCCACTACCAATACCACTGCCACTATCACTACCACTACCACTACCACTATCACTACCACTACCACTACCACTGCCACTGCCACTACCACTGCCACTGCCACTGCCACTGCCACTACCACTACCACTACCACTGCCACTACCACTACCACTACCACTGCCACTGCCACTGCCACTGCCACTGCCACTACCACTACCACTACCACTGCCACTGCCACTGCCACTACCACTACCACTACCACTACCACTACCACTACCACTGCCACTGCCACTATCACTACCACTACCCTTGCCACTGCCACAATCACTACCACTGCCACTGCCACTGCCACTACCACTACCACTACCACTGCCACTACCACTGCCACTGCCACTACTACTACTCGCTACATGCTTTTTTTATAAGAACAACTTTATACGAACAACAAAACTCAAATTGCCCAAAATTTAAGAACAATTTAAAAACAAGCAGAGGCTCGATAACTATGAAATTCTTAATTTTAAGTCTTGACAACATGCATAAGCAACTTTCACTAGAGGCGCAAACTAGAGAGAGGACAAAAGGTACTGTAATCTGAGACCTAAGGACTGTTTCAACAAACAATGAAGGTAGTTCGTCTCTAAATACAGCCGTACAATACATGTATAGTGCGAGGCGTTTCGTTTTCCAATGCCTTGTTTCTATTTTGTTTTTTTCTTCAATTCAACCCGCTCATACAAATAAGAAAAAATTCAGAACAATTTGAGGCTGACATCGCCGAAAAATTAAGAACAATGAGCCTCGGCAAGATTTACTGGTTCGTATTAAAAAAAGCGTGTAGTTTACAGAAAACTTTTCACTTGTGTGTTCTCAGTCAAAATTCGCGTTGACGTCTGATAACCGACTCTAAATGTTCACTGCGAGGTTTCCATTTGTTATCCATCTGTGTGCCAGAAATTGCAGTTTTCAGATGAAAACAAACTTCTAGAGGCTTCGTTTAAACTCAGGTTATTTTTCTGGAATACCAGAAGATTTCGAGCTAGAAAATCGAAGTCTTCTGCCAAAACCAGAAAGGTTGGCAGGTCTGCAGTTGAAACGATTTGAAGGAGAAGACAACAGAACAAAGGAATAAATCTCGAAGATAACAAGAGACATTCAAATTAGAAAAGAATGAACCTGCTGAAAAGACGTGAACAAACACCTGAGAATTTTAATTACAGTCAAAGGAGGTGACGTGAGAACTTTAATCAGAAGAATTTCCTACATAGTCTATGTAGACTTCAAAATTTTACGCCTAGATGGAGAAAAGGAAAAAACCCTGACTTGCACTTAAATCATCTTTTAGACCCGTTGTTAAGATTATTTGGAAAAAGCATTGTGTTACAACTACTTCGTTTTCCTTGGTTTTTAATCTCGACGTTTGGAAGAAAATAAATGGCTGTTGGATGAGACTTGCCGCCGTCTTCAAAATTGCTCAAAGTTTTGTCTAACCTCGTTTCCAGGGCTTTTCCTAGCAAAGTGGAGGGGGAATCTTGTTTAAATCTTGAAAACTACGACAAAGTTTTTTTTAGATCGTCACTTCTATTACTATACATAAAACGAACGTAAACGAATCACGTAAGTCTACGCTTTGAAATTACTCCAGCCGGGGGAGAGGGAGTGAAAATTTTGCGCGTGCTCGAATGCGTGGACGAATAGACCACACAGAGCTTTCGGCGTGTTTATTGAGCCTTAAGAGCACGAACCCTTTTACAATAAATATACGGCAAATTCTCGCATATATTTCTAGTTGTGGGAAAATACAGAACTATGATTTGCTTGTGATCAAAATCTTACACATTTGCAGCACCATATGCAGCATAGAAATATTATAATTATATAAAGAATATATAACTTTATTATACGTGTTCACTATGGCTTTTTTCGGCATTTTGATTGGCTAAGTATCACGTGTACTGTATTTAATAATTCGCTATTTTAAACAGAACTATCCCGCCATTTCTCTCGGCCAACAAATAAGCAAACTTTTGCCGGTGAGAAGAATGCAAACATGGCCGAATTACCGAACTTTGACTGATTGTGTTGGGAAATGAAGGAAAATTCAGACGAAGGCAACGATGAGCAAGTTAGCAGAAGAAATTGTGTAAGATAACAGAAGAAAACCAAACTTACTCGGCGATAAGGAAATTGGCTGATGCCGGAAGAATTTTTGACATATTAAATGCTCAAGAAACGGCGTTTATCGTGGTTTCGTTTGATCATCACTGAGAATTACGGCCGTTTCGTTCCCAGTCGTTTCGTTCCTATTAAGTATTATAAAAATGTCCGCTTAACGCAAATATCGTTTTATTGATTTTATCTCTATATTTCGGTGTTTGAATCATATCTTTGTGTTAAATGGGCGCCGATATCAAATTTACAACATACACCAATGCCATAACTTGATTTTATCTCTTTAAAATTCATAATATACGAGCGCGTCATAGGAGTCACGATTTGTTAAGAACACATTTTCGGTGTTTGAATAGATTAAGTTGGTATCCTGGACTCTTGTTACGATTGATCATTGCACTACAAAAGTACGAAAAGTCAAAGTGTTATTTTACAGAATGATGACTTTTTGTTCCTCCAATTGTCATCAGATACTATATATTTATGTAGAGATAAGAACAAGACTACTTTTGGTGGGTAACGAAACGACTCTGGTGGGAAGAAACGGCTTGGGAACAAAGCGACCGGGTACCATCACTGAAAACGGCGGGATCGTTCAGTGAACTGCTGGAAAACGCCCAAATCCTAACTTGTCCACACTAGTACGTTTTCGTTTGAAAATGGCCTGCGCCTGATGTTGCGCATAGCCGGTATAAGCAACTGGATAAGTGAAAACGCTAGTATAGACGCAAACCTTTTGTTGTGTTTTCAGCCGAATGAAAAAAGTTACGTTTTGAAAACGCATTAGTGTGGACGGGCTCTTAACATTTTATGAAGTTGTTTATAACAAAGACAGAAGCGATCAAACCGCTTGCGTAACTTCATTCAGTTGCCTTGATTTTCTATTTGTATGGAGATTTTATTTTTACTCATCAGTTGCATTTTGCCATTTTGATCACCTAAAGGCTCGCAAAATACGGCCTGACTCGTAAAGATAAATCCCCATATTAAAAAAATGTTTATAAGTTACATATACTGTTCATATTCGATTACATTGCACTTTCTGTTCATATTCGATTCTATAGGAAAATACCCTCACAAGTCCCAGTATTGTGGAAGGGCAGTCACTCAAACATCTAACTCGGGAGTCGGGTCCACTTGTGACTGTGAGTGTTCCAGAAGTATATTTTGAGAGTATAATTTTACCTGTATGTATATCAGCACGAACATAACGAAATACATAAAAAGACGCTAATAAAGTAAGTTGCAACAAGTTTTTAGTTTGCAAGATTACTGCAATGATAATATCTGGAAGACGTCAAACCTTTAAACGCTTCAGATGCAGCCACTTAAGAAATGATCACATATCATCCATGAGCATTCCATTCGAAATTATATCACTTGTAGTCACTACACCCAAGGTCACACCACTTATTGTCACACCACTTATTGTCACTCAACGTAAGTCCTGCCCTTGACAGAGCAGCAAGGTATGTTGACAAGATGTCTAACCTATGATTCAGAGATCAGATACACCCAGTACCATATATAGTATACATAGCAGACACAACAAGTCGAGCGTATTTGCCAGTAACAGACCAACACAACTTGCAAGAGTTTGAGGGTGCAAATGCAGTGCAATTTCTTCAAATGAGAGAAGAGGGAGTGCAACAAATGCACCAAGCCACTGAGAAATATGAAACCCAACAAATGCTCGAATCAACAATCCTACAAGATTGGCCAAATGGTAAATCGAATATACCATCATAACTGACAACTTACTTTAGTTGAGAGTTGAATTCAATTTTCATGATGGTCTAGTATTCAAAGGAGAAAAACATTTGATGCCACAAAGCATGAGGAAAGATACGGAGAGGAACGTGCATGTGTCACATGTCGATGTAGAGGGCTGCCTAAGAAAAGTCGGGAAAGTGTTTATTAGCCAGGAATGAACTCTTGAAATTAGACATTGGATATCTACTTGTGTAACCGCTACCGCACTTCCGCTTCCGGTTTGTGTATTTGACTTGGCCGCCTGGCCTCCTTTGGTCGCGCGTTGTTGACTAAGATGGCGACTGGCAGATTTTTTTGATCTTCCTGGTTTGTAAGTTTCTCGGAATTGTACGGCTTAGATACTGAAGATTTATACTATCATTCTAGAGGAAGGAAGTAAAGGAAGCATTTCGAAAACTTGCCCACCTTTTGATGGTTCTGTGTGTGTCATAACAGCCATGGTTTCAGTCAAAAAAATACGCCAAACTTGCGGACAACAGACTACAGCGACACTTGTGAGTTGTGGTTTCATGTTGTGATGGAGAGTTTCAAAGAAAACCCAGATAAGGATTCTACGGTAATATTCAAGGAGAACCTCCAAGACATCACGGACAACATGGATAACATCAGCTTAAAGGAGCAAAGGGATATTGTTGTTGATATTAATTCCCAAGGTCAAGTCGATGAATTATTGCTGGGCGACGGATTAAGTCCAGGCGAAGGCAAGGCAATGGAATGCCGGCAAAAGACGGCGAAAGGTAAGCAGTTTGAAGTATTGAGACTAAAGGATAATAGGAGAGGGGCGTTGTCGAACATAACCAAACAAATGAACAAAATAAAGCCATTGTTGTTGGACGTACAGAATGAAACTGTGGTAAGAGCAGAATCGAATGAGCTCGATCATTTAGCACTTAGGTTACAGGAAACTCACGAGTTGTATCGCGCAGCTCTTAGTGAAGAAACCGAAATCAAATCCGCCGATGAGTGGTTCCATTCACACGATGTGGAATTATTCAATTTCAAGAAAAAGATTATTGAATTTCTTGACAAGGCCAAAGGGTCTACAATAGATACAAAATATGTGAAATCTATGAAAAGCCATTCTTCTTGTCGTTCAGGGTCTGCAATGTCTTCAAGTTCTATAAAGGGAAAATTGATAGAGGTTAGAGCCAGAGCAGCTTCGTTGAAAGTGAAGGCTTATTTTCTAAAGAAAAGACAGGCCCTCGGAGCAGCAGAAGAAGAATTAGAAACGCAACAAGAATTACAGCAAGCAAAGGTAGAGGAGGAAATTTACGAACAGTGTGAATTAGAACAGAGCGGTATAAACAGAGTTAGTAATGAAGTATCTGACGAAATTGCTGACAGAAATGTATGTGTACCCCCTCAAAGTATTTCCGCGAGTGTGAATGTATGTGTCCCCCGCCGAGTGGTTTAGCAAGTGTGAATGCTTGGGTACCCCCTCAAAGTAGTTTCACGAGCCAAAATGAATCTGTGCCCCCTTGCGATGGTATGACAAATGTGAATGTGTCTACTACTATCGTCAGCCGGGCTGACAATGAGAATGTATGTCACAGGGATTATGCGTGTCAAAGAGAAACTGCTGTGAACATGTCAGCTCAGCAGACATTAGGCTAATTTGCGGATATTCAGAGAAAGCAAACTGAATTGTCTGAGATGATATTGACACAACAAGTAAGAAGCTTACTCCCTGCACATAGACCACCCGTGTTTTCTGGCGATGTTATGGAGTATCTAGCATTCACAACAGCCTTCGAAGCGCTCATAGAATCGAAAGTAGAAAGCCCCGTTGAACGTCTGTATTTCTTAGGCCAATATACTTCTGGCAAAGCCAAAGAACTGATAAGGGGATGTCTTCAGACAAAATCAGACAGTTCGTATGACGAAGCTAGGAAACTGTTGAGGAAGCATTTTGGCGATCCCTTCAAAATTGCTAGTGCACGTATCAATAAAATCACCAGCTGGTCTACCATTAAGGCAAATGATGCAAAGAGCTTGCAGGAGTTTTCTATTACTTTAGAGCAATCAAAAAGTGCTGTCAGCCACATCCCACATGAACGAACTGAACACAGCGAGTGTCTTGCGCCAGTTAACAAATGGACTGAAAGAGCAAGCAAGATCAAACATACCAAGAGTAGAATGGCAACGTTTGAGGACCTTTGTCAGTTTGTGTCAGAGCAATCGGACTTGGCAACAGACCCCATTTTCTCAGGATATGTTGAGGTATCGAAAGATGAGAAAGGCAATGACAACAAACGAAATAAAGGAGGCAAGGGCTCATGTTTTGCCGGGAATGTGGTACGGGAGCATGACAACTCGAACACTGGTTCTTACGCATGTATTCTTTGTAGCAGGGCTCACAACCTGAGTGAGTGCTCAAAGTTTTTGAAGAAGTCCTTGACAGGTCGTAGAGACTTTGTGAAGACCAAAGGACCTTGCTATAGTTGTTTCAGTCCCTCACATGTATCTAGGTTCTGCAAGGAAAGGCCTACTTGTAAGAAATGTAACAAGAAACACCCAACTTCCCTTCACGGCGACAATTGGAAAGCTGACACGAAGAAGAACAAGGACACGGACAAGGAAAAGAGTATACAAGGGGACAGTGACGGCGAGAAGAAAGTCAATTATCGTACTACTGTTTGTGGTATTACGGAAGCCAGTGATGTACCCATTAGCATGGGGGTTGTACCAGTTTGGCTCCATCGTAAAGACGACCCTTCGCACAAGATTAGAGTTTATGCCCTTCTTGACAATGGTAGTGGAGGAACATTTGTTACGGAACAATGTTTGAAAGTGCTCAACATTAAAGGCAGTGGAACAAAGTTAATCCTTACTACTATGCACGGAACGCAAGAAGTTCATACCCAGGCT
>JANSTQ010140608.1:0-12937 GCA_026167885.1 Bergia puertoricense
CAGGACTTCAGATTTTTTCTATTAATCTCTCTCTCTCTCTCTCTCTCTCTCTCTCTCTCTCTCTCTCTCTATATATATATATATATATAATCTATCAAAAAAAATCTGAGAAAAAATTAAAGCCTTTGTCAACGTCACACTACTGACCTTACCCTAATAATTTTTGTTTCCACACAGAATTAATTAAAATATATTAAGGCAGTATCACATCCAAAACTGAAAATCAAGGTCTAACCTATTTTGATTTGAAGGCTGAGACTTAAGGCTGGATCTGATCGAATAACATATGCATGTAGATTTATGTATCTCGAAGGCTGAAATCTGAGTTTCAAAAATATATAATTTTTAAAGGTTGAGGTCTGGGTTACATACATTTTGTAAATTTATGTGCCTTGGAGGCTGAGGTTTGATTAGTGAGTTAAATAAATTTGTGTCTTCAAACGAGGTCTGAGTTACATAAATTTAATTGTATCTTGAAGGCTGTCAGGTCTGAACTACACAATTAATAAATTGCATCTTGAAGGCTGAAGTCTGCAGATTAATACCACAGTACATACAATGTACAGTTGTACAAGTATATATAAATTTATGTACATGTATCTTGAAAGTGTATATAACGCCTGTGAGGTTTTTTCATATTTAGAATCTACTAAACATTTTAACCAACATAGTAAAAAAATATTTTGATTTGGAGTTTTTTAGGTGGCGCAATAAGCGTTCAAACTCGAGAATTTTAGCTTCCAGTTTCAAAATGACCGCGCAAATGGAAGAATGGGTTCCAAAGTTCCATGCTTTGTGATGTGACGTCATTTCCAGAAGACGATCATTCCGCGTCTTCGATCGCTCAGAGAAACATCAACTTGTTTGGTTCTGTTGCTATTCTAAAGTGCTGTTCAAAATGATGCCTGCACGATTACATTTCACAATCACAGGAATCCAAAAAACATGCAGCGACAGTGCAGAAACCAAAACATGAGCTCTCGAAATGACGTCACAGCAATTTATGTGCAATTAATGTCTTGAAGGCTCAGTCGGTCTGAGTTACACAAATTTAATTGTATCTTGAAGGCTGAGTTACATAAATTTACATATCTTAACTGAAGGCTGTCCATTAAGTCTGAGTTGAAGGTTGAGGGCCATGATCAAGTTACATAAATTTATGTCATGAAGGCTAAGACAACAGAAGTCTGAGTTAACAAAATAAAATTATAATTTTATATGAATTGTGAAGGCTGAGGTCTGAGTTACATAAATTTATCTTGAAGGCTGATCAGGTATGTGAACTTACATAAATGTATGTGTCTTGGAGGCTGAGGTTAGCTGGGTTACACAAATTTATTTATCTTGAAGGCTTATATTTAAGGGCTTAATGATCAAGTTACATAAATATAATATGTCTCTTGAAAGCTGTAGCCTGTCAGTTACATAATTATATGTCGTATCTTGAATTTAGGCTGTCAAGTGTGATTTATAAGTACTGCCTAAATTTATTACGTATCTTTTAGGCTGAAGTCTACGTTAGGTACATAAAAATTTATGTATCTTGAAGGCTTTAAGTCTGTCATGCAATTACATCAATGAGTGTATGTTATACCTTGAATTTAGGCTGTCTGAGGTCTGAGTTACTGTACATAAATTTGTTATATGTATCTTGACTAGCTAGGCAGTGAAGTCTGTGTTACACAAACTTTAATGTATCTTGACAGTCAAGGTCTGAGTTAAAGCATTAAGATTTTAAGTATCAGCTTGAAAGACAAGTGTTTGAGTGACATAAATTTATATGTAAATGTACTTCTCAGAAGAATCAGATCAGTTACACGAGAGACTTGAAAGGTACATAACAATTTTAAAATGTCTAGTTAATTAAGTACTACTTTTGGATTTAAGGTTTTGGAAAAACTTGATATTGCACCAATTTCTTCTACAATTTTGCAGAGGTTATTTTGGCGTGAGATGGAGTTTTATCTTTTAAATACTATTGGTTTCAAAAAAGTCACTTTCAAACAAGAGTTCAAAGCATGGTTACAGATAAAACTGCATGAAGATGATGTCTTATACCTTGTACCTTATACCTTATAGCTATTTCTGATTTTTGACAAAAAAAACTCACTCCAGATTAATTTGTGTTTAATTGCTGTTTTCTTTGGTTCACCATATTAATGTACATTTTTGGATTAAAAAATGAGTCAGACAGCTTCAAAGAAACATGCAAAAATGAATACTTGAATGTTTTCTATTGCAATAATGCAGTTTTAGAGTTTAAGTATTGGTTTTGTAAGCTTCATGCAGGGCAGGAGTCGCCTGGGTGAGGGTATATAATAATTGCCCATACCAAGATTAAATTCTAGGGTAGGAAAAGACTAAGAGACATCGAAAACTAGGGAAAGGTATGGTGTTTGTATGTTACTAGTGAAAAAAATTAGAATTAGCTAGTTGGAAGTATACCAGTGAACATTTAAAATTTAATAAATCTGTCATCAACTGCATGGTTCTGTTTCATATCGTTTGAACCTGGCCTTTGGGTGCATTTTGGTCAAATTGCTTGGGTGGGAGGAAAATAATTTATAGGGTTGATTGTCAGTAAACATGCAGAACAACAAATGGGTACTTTTGTTATAATTATAAATGGACCCAGAAACTTAAGGCAACTAAAAGAAGCTTAAGCATATTAAAGATTTGAATCCTCCTCTAAACCTGAGCAACTTTGTACGACTTAAAGTGACTTAAGGATATTAATCATCCCCCAAACGTGCGTGATTTTAATGTCTGACTAAATGCAAGTAAAGGTGACCAAACCTTTGCAACTTTGAATGACTTAAGGCGACTTAAGGAGAATTCACCCCTAAATCTGGACGACTTTGCGCGACTTAAGGCGACTTTCAGTGACTTCAGGCAAAATCATCCCCCAAACCTGGACAACTTTGTGCGACTTAACGCCACTTTGCACGACCAACGTAGGCCTGGTAATGAACTTTACATAGGATACTCAACCAGCTTTGTGTACCTTGCTACATGTATAGTTAATGAGTGAAGCAAATTCGAGGGAAACTATTTTGTTTATTTTCAGCCAATGACAGTGCACGCACTGTCGGAAATATTTTATAACTAACAATTAGAACATTATCAAGCGTTTTCTAAGTGTTTAAAGTTAAGGAAGCAGAGATGAAATGACTATAGAACATAGGAAACAATAACGAGTGTTTTCATTGTCCTAGTGGAAATTTACAGTACAGTGTGTTCTGAAAATTTTGAGTATGTTTTATTTAAATAAATGTATTTTAAACCTGTTTTTTAAACTCTCGAAAATAACTATTTATTGGTGTTTAAACTACTCTTGTTGAAGAGGAGTTATTAGTTTTTCACATCAGAGCAGCTTGCTGTAAAATTATTTGTTTTTACGAAAAAAAGGCTTTATAAGAAACGTTGTCACATTCAATTTCAACAAGTTAAACTTCTACTAAATAACTTGTTATTGTTTTCCATGAGTGATACTGATAGCCAACTCAGCTTTGACTTGTTGACTATGAAATTATAGGAATGCTTGCCAGAACAAAATATGTTTTGAAATTAGAAATCGAAAAGTAAATAAAAACCATCAAAATCATTTTGTCAGCACTAAAGACTCTCTACATTTCAGCAGGCACAAGATTTCAAAAATACGTTGTATGCTTCAAACATAATCTACGGTGAAAGCATCAGTTACAGTGTTCTTTTAGGTCAGGTGATAAAAAAAACCTGGATGATCAACCTAACAATAAAAAATCATGGTTACATATACATACCTTGACTTCATTTCTCACTCACAGTCAATGATCATGTGATATTTTTCTACTTTTGCTCATCTTTGTGCTGAGCAATATAACATTTTACAACGTGACTGCAACTGCAACCAGGGTCATTTCTAGACAACAAAAACCAATAACACTACTAGAATAAAATAATGAAATCCGATTTGCAAGCATTTTATACAGACAGCACCTAGCATAAAACAATTTTACTTCTTTACATGTGAACTGAAAATCGTTCTAATTTTTTTAAATTCTTGCTTAATCCCAAATATATCGCCAATCTGAGCTAAACAAAATATACATATATATATTGGTTATGCTAACGGGAGATTATTGAGTCACTGTTGTATAAAATGTTCTTGTCTTGCATTGCCTTGACTAACTGCCTAAATGACAGGTTCACAGGTAGGAGTCACACTGTAAAAAAATGAACTGATCCAGTCTAAAATCAATATAATCTATGTTTTTATGTAAAATAATAAAAAAATAGAATTCTTTGGACCCTGGCATCAGCACATATTAAGTAGGAAATTTACATGTACCAAGAAAACTTTCTGAAATGTACAACAATTTACAAGTATGAAGGAGGGTTTTAAAAAAATTTGTACAGTACAATATGCAACACAATAGTACCGTTGGGCGAATTCTCTTCAACTGTTACTTCTGATACTGAAAAAAAAGATGAAAATGTTTTTAGAACACTTTATATTAAGTCAAGGCAAACACATATTTCCAGTCATTTAAAGATAGTCTTTCATGGCCATATTTAAATATTAACTTAAATCGTCATTATTAATCAGTTACATTTATTAAGTTCAATTTAATTTTAATGAAAATTGTTTTGCACACGTAAATGCTCACAATTAAATGTATACTGCACATAAATACTAAACACAAACAAAAAACAAGTTAATATTATATCTATTTTGAAATCACTGATGATTCCTGCAATCCGATTGGTTCCCAACAGCAGTGATTACAGAATTAATTGCACTGTTTTGAGTCTGTAATTGTATTGTTTTGAACAACCAATCACAGAACAGAAAAAATAAAACTGCCAATCACAGTGCAACAAGAAAGGGATGCACATTGTCTGGCAAATTTGACATTTATTGCTGTGAACGGAACAAAAAATAAATGTCTTAGTTTGGTTTCAAAACGAATGTAATTAATTGGTATTTGAACTTCGTGTCGTGCAATTTAGGTCTGTTATAACGAGGATGGCAAAATTACTTTATTCTGATTGGTTAACGGGGGAATTTTTTCTTAATTCGGGGCAGGATTACTTGCTCTTGATTCGCTGGTTTAAAATCCTATCAGCCAATCAAAACAGACAGAATAGCCAGTTTGCATATATTTGAACTGCCAAGGTCGCAAAGAAATCTGTCAAAAACATTTTACCCATGTCGATAAAACATGTTGGACAGTGTAAAGAAAATGCAGTAACTAAAGCAAGAATTCTTTGAAACTGAAAACTGGTAAATCCCGCCAAAACTTGCCACATGTCGTTGCAAGTCGTGTGACAGTGGAGAATAGACTTTTAGTTCATGTTGTTCTAGTATGTAAAACTGCAGATGCCTGATGGAGAATACTTTGCTTGTAGAATGAAGTTTAAACCATGAACTCGATTAACAGCTTTATCCATTAAGGAGTTAAAAATCAACACGAACACGAATTGAATTGTAAAGCTGTTTGCCAACAATTGATTGTAGGAAAAATTACAACTGTTATTGTTTAGAAAATAAATATATGCTTCTTGAGGTCTTACCTGCCACAGCACTTCCAGCACTATCCATGCCATCTAACAGACAAATAGTTTTGTGAAGACAGTTAATACACGAGTCATAAATATATCATTTTCTTTTAATTTTCCATAGACTTCTTTCTCACTCGCATTCTTCTGATTTGCTTCCAATTTTAATATTTCTTGTACCTGTTTTAGTGCCCCAGGTAAAAATTGTATAGTTTTATTTTCTATTTCAAAAACTAAAGTATTACTGTACACACAATCACTAAAATATTTAATGCTCAAGTCTTTTAAAATAAGCTTAGTGATTGCATGTCTCTCATGATGAAATCAATGTGAGTGACTCTAAATTTGTAAATTATAAATTCATTTTACACATATGTACTGGTATAGTGTATACCATATTAGATGAGACACTATAGTGCATTAAGTGTTAATGCTGTACAGGATACAAAGTTTTACACAAAACATGTACAACACACACTATAGATGTACACATTCATCTCTCAAGCAAAACCGACTGTATGACATGCGGAGTGCCAGCAACTCATGACGAAAACATTTTAAGATTTTAAGATTTTTTAAGGCCTTAGAATCACAACACAAAACCAATACCAAAACCAGTACTGCTCAAAAGTGTGCTTCAAAATTTGATTATGGGGAAAAACTAACCTTCCATATAAATTTAATGATTTTTAAGACCTAAACTGCTAAAGCAAAATTTCCAGTGAGTTTAAAATCTTTTAAAGGGTTTAAATTTATGAGGAGCAAAATAACACTTTCTAAGAATTTTCATGGATCTGCAGAAGCCCAGTCGATTGATCATAAATTGCTTGTACACTGTAGATAGCCAGCACTGCATTGCAATTATCAGATTATTTACTGAATTCAATGTCATCTACCCTATAAGGTAACTATCATGCAAAATAACATATTCAGCTTTAAAGAGACATTCAATTTGAAGGAATACATTTAATAAACATGCAACCACTCAATTCTATGTACTCTCATGTGACGCTTGTGTCGTGCAGACATGCGGATGTATATTTTGCTGCTCTACAGTTAAACCACAGAAAACAGCTAGAATTTAAATCAAATCTCTGAAATTTAAATCAACTTATCTGCACAATGGGAGAGAGCATGAAATCATTGAAAAAGGAAAACAAGCTGAGAGAACAGCTCAAAAATTTATTGAAGGATTTCCAGAACTCTAAAGATAAGATGGTGACCCAAGAACCACCGAATGAGCAAGACGTCCAATTTCTAAGTGACGGTTATGACAATTTACTTGTATCAAACAAAGGTATGACTAAATAAATCAAGAAGCTAGAAAGTAGATTGAAGACCATCGAATCCAGTCTCAATAACATTGCCAAAGCAATAGACGACATCATGACCTATAGTTAACAGTACAACATAAAGATAACTGGGGTTCCACAAGCGAATGACACTGGGGGAAACTTCTGTGGAAACAGCAAACCTTTGCCTCAGGATTTTTGATGTTATAGGAGCTGACATATCAATTTCGGATATCGATATCGCCCACAGAATTCAACAAAGGAATATGAAACATGGCAAGTGACACCAGCCAATCATCTGCAAATTTGTTAGGATGGCCCGTGAGTAAGTAATGGCAGCCAGGAGAAACACTGACAAACTGACAATGGTTGATCTTGGCCTATCTTCCTTGACTGAAATCGGCTGAGTCGTCATATTCTGCCATTTGACCCCTCGCCTTCAAGAACTGAAGTATTCAGTGAAGATACATCAAACGAGCTACAACTACAAGTACTGCTGGGCGAAAGAATCTGCAATCTTTCTCTGCAAAATGGATAGTTCTAGAGTAATCAGATTGGGAACAAAGGAGGATCTGAATAATCTAAGCAAGAGAGAAACCAATGACTCAGAAAATCCTTCAGGATGGGCACTTGTCACAAATCAAAATGAAAAACCCTGATAAGTATCTCACTCTAATTATAATACTTGCCTAATGTTTCAGTGCAAAACAAAACTTAGGTCAAAATCCCTGAAAGCTACCTTGCAAAAATTGTCTTAATTTAACTTCAGAGGATACGAAACCAATATTTCTCCCCCCATAACTTTCAAGAAATGAAAAACAAATATGATGAAAGATGAAATCAATTGTAGTTTCTTGATCTTTCATAACAATATACTAAGTATAAACCACAATTGAGAAGATCTTCAAACTCACGTTATGAATGAATTAAGTTCCCATTTCAATATTATTGGAGTAACAGAAACTAAAATTACCAATTCAAATCTTATTCCAATCTGCAATTGTTGCACTTCATTATCGGTTTTTGATTTAACAGTATATAAATGCTATGTTAGTTTGTAAAGGTAAATTTTTAGATGAAACCACTTAAAAACAAAAATGAGGTGCATCTTACATGAACCCACATATTTTGGGCTTCAGGGAAATTAGCCTATGCTCACAGGCAATTTAACAACAATCTTTCTTCCACAAGGAAAAAAAACAAAATCTTGAGAAAATGACTAGTCTATATGACCTAGATCTATTTAATTTGAATGCTGATTTAGCAAATGACATAAACAACTCTGATTCATTTGCATGTATACAAAGCAAATATCTTTCTGCATAGTTTTGAAGATATGAAAAATAATTCAACCAAAAATGATAGTGAAAATAGCCTTTCGATTTTTCATAACAAAATAAGAAGCTTAAGCTGTGATTTGGAAAATCTACAGTCATCTACTTGACGAACTCGATCTTCACTTTGATTTAATTGGTGTAACAGAAACCAGAAATACCAATTCAAATTTTGAAGGAAATATCCCAAACATTCCTGGTTATAATTTCACACACCATTGTCGGCCAGGGGTGTCGGAATGTTTATCAACAAATCTCTCCAATATGCAATCCTAGAAAAGACATCTACCACAGCCTTCCAGGCACTCTGGATAGAGATATATTTTACATAAGAAACACATTGCATGTGGCATCATATATCGACAGCATAACTCACCTGAACAATTTCAGCATTATTTTGAGGATTGAATCATTCAATTGAGAAAGTAATTTCATGTGGTAAACTGGTATGTCTCTTGGGAGATACCAACATAGATCTGATGAAAAGCAAGCACTGTCATTATGGGGTGTATTTCTCAAAAAATATGAAGATAGCTTTAGGACTTGCCTCCGGGTTCCCTTTAGAACTGCAGTTCAACCCAAATCCAAAACTTAGTATTTCTAGTATTCCTTTTGATAACGAACCTCGTCATTTACACGAGAATTTAATCAACCAGGATATTTATGTAACACCTACTGATCACTTCCATGTCTCATTTCGTGATATCTTTACTAAAACCATAATAACACATTACAGTGCAAGTGAAGCGAGAAAATGATTGGCTGGTCCTGATATGATGTTATTGGTCACGGCAGTTAAATTTTGTTTTGTGGTGTGCTACTGCTGGTTGTGGGGTTAGTTATTGTTTGTTAATTCAAGACAAAATGGCTTCACTTCGTTGTATAGCGACTTTATGCTTTTTCATCAGGGTCGTCACATCTCCCATAAACTCTTTCCCAGGGTCAACCATCAAGGTATCAGGCCACCTTAATTTTCGAGAATAAATCCTGCTAAACGCTTTTGCCACCTCTTTGCTTTCCTTCGAGGTTAATGCTTCTGCATCATTATATCTCTTAGCAATATCAACAACTATGTAAAAATAGTAAATCTGCCTGATGAATCTTATTTGCTTCAGTTACTCTCCAGTGAGGTCTTGGAATATACTTTGGTGGATGTAAGTAAATCTGCCACAATGCTTGTTTTTCGATCCACTTTTTAGCTGCATCTTCACTAACTTCAGCTGCATTTGCTAATTTATGAATAGCCGCGTGACCCTTCCAATAACCATCTGTGTTATAATAGATCTTCGATAATTTATTGTCAGAAATTATTTTAAGATTGCAATCTAAAATAGGAATGTCTACAATCTCTGAAAAGTTAAATCCAAACAGAATTCCACGAGAACCATATGGTTTGAAAGCAGAATCATCATTAAACAAAATCACATTAAATCCATCATTTGCGAATCCAGGTGAAATGCTATACTTAAATATTCCAAAACTCTCAGAGAAAACAGTTATTGTACCGGGAAGTGTTTTTGTACGACCTGATTTAAACGTTGAAGGTCATGCGAATAATACACTAGTAAATAACGTAGGCCGAAATCTTGTTTCAAGACTCAAAGTTAAGTTTGGAGGTGAAACTCTGCAAGACACCCAAGGGTATGATCTACTTAAGACGTATGAAGACTCATTCTTACAAATAGAAGAGCGGGAAGATAAATTAAGACAGGGAATCCCATCTGAAAACATGAGAAAGCTCCGTACGAATTCAGGAGACAAGGACACTTCAAATGCTAATGAAGTAAAATTTGCAACAACTCACAACACTAAGTATTGCATTCCACTCGATCATCCTTTTCTAAATGATCATGATGTATTCTATCCCAAGGCTTTATCTCATCATCTCACTTTTGCTCCTATTTCAGATGTTGTCATATATTCAGACACTACTAAGACTCCAAACTATAAGATAACTAATCTGGAGTTGGAATATCAATATGTGTCGTCGGATTATCTTGCCAGTCAAGCATCGTCAGAATATCAATTAGGAAGAGGTTTCTTGTACGAGAATGTGATTCTCCACAAGACTTTTACTATCTCAAAACCTAACGATAGCGTTATAAACGAACATGTAAATCTACCAAGAAGATCAACGACAGGAATATTATGTCTTTTTACAGAGGATCATACTCCAGGAGATCGAGATTCAGAAAAGTTTGTAAACCCAGACATTAAATCAGTTAAGTTCAATATCGATGGAATGCCAAATAAATTGTATTCGAATGGTATGGTTCCATCTGATTCTTGGGAGTCTCTGAAGAAGAGATTTGATGGGGCGCTTCGTGCTGTAACAAAGCAAGAGGGCTTTTTTTACCAACGATAAGTTTGCATTGTGGATTGATTTAAGAACTCATCCAGACAACACTATCCGTGGAGGAGGACTACAACTTAATAACACTCGTGATGGAGTGAAGATTGAAATTAAGCGCAAAACTGGTGGATCAGGAAACATTAACTGTCATATGTTTGTAGTAGCTGATGCGATAATGGATGTCATGAACTCAAACTTAGTAAGTGTTAAGTACTGACATCAAGTTCTAAGAATTAAATTCTAAAAAACAAATCATGGATGAGTTGCATGATAAGACACCATTCCACTGCATAATTACGGCTCCTACAAACGGCGGAAAGACGAAGTATTTGATAGATAAATTGCGTGGCCCGTTCAGAGGTGTGTTTGAATACATCGTTTTGATTTGCCCGACTTATGCTAAAAATAAAACGTATCGTAACTTTGCAAAAGGAGATAAGAATGTGATAGTTCTTATGCCAGACGCAAGCAATCAAGATGAAATTGGTGAACTGTTAGGTCATTGCATCGAATTATTTTCCGGTACAAACACATTAATAGTTCTAGATGATTGTGCTACTTCCCAAGATCTGAAGACGCGATCTAATAAATTCATAGAATTAGCCTTTTCTGGCAGACATTTTGGAACAAGCGTATGGGTACTCACTCAACAACTAACCTCAATAGCGAAACTGTTTCGTGATAATGTTGCATGTGTAGTAGCTTTTCATAATCCCAGTCAAGTAGGAACAAAAACTCTATTTGACAATTATGGGGGTGATTTAGATCTAGATTCACGAAAGAAGCTTGTTGAAATATTAAAGTCGGAACAGTATTCAAGGTTATGCTTCTGTTTGAGAGATCCATTTCAAATTTATCTGGAGATTCCAGCAACTTTAGATCAATAACAAAAATGTCTAACTCAATCATTGAAGATTATATAGAACCTAAACCTGACAATAAGATCTTTGATCCAGCAAAGCTTGTGTCTAGTGAGAAGTCTAGCGAGAATTCTAACGAGAAGCTTGATGATATCGAAATCAAGAGAGAAAGCTTAGCCATTCTTGTTTCTCTTGGTACAACAAAAGAATACTTGGGTGATCATCTAGGTGATATTCATAAGCTCAAAAACAAAGATGTAGAGAGATATTATAATCGTTATCAGACTGTATTAGGAAAACAAGTTTCTAATGGATTAATCGAATCATTTATTCTAACAGCAGTCAAAGGGATTTCTTATTTCATACTTATAGATAATCCAGAAGAACTTCGTGAGGATCTACAAAAAGATGAACTAGTAAAACGTGAACTTTCTAATCTTTCAGGACAACAGGCAACTTAGTTGCTCTTGGAAGTGCTATCTTTCATGTCGTATGACATGTTGATCTGGCAATGCCGATGCGTGAAGCTTCTAAGCAAATCTTAGGAAATGATGAACAAACTCCAGCAGCTATCTAATAAAATCTAGTAGCTCTTGAGCATCTCTTGAGCATCTCTTGAGCATCTCTTGAGCGTCTCTTGAGCATCTCTTGAGCATCTCTTAAGCATCTCTTAAGTACTACTAAGTATGGTACTTAGTAACCAAATAATATTTCTTACAAAAATGTCAGGTGAGAATAAAGAAGTTGAAAATCAAGAAGTCGAACAAATTACTAGACCTCCCACTACTAATATCGGCTTTGCCGGGTTGAAGACCACATCAACTAAGCCTAAAAAAGATAAAGACCCCAAAAAGGTTATTGCTCGTAAGAAACTCGCTGAACACAACAAAAAAGTTAAAGAAGCACTAATGAGAGAAATGAAACGTGAAGAGGACTTGGAAGATTTGTGGATTCCAGAGATTTCATTTACGACTGTATTGTCTATAGTTGGAGTAGGACTTACGGTATTTGATTTATTCATGAGATATCGCGCAAGCGCCCAGACCGAAGGTCACCGGCAAAGCCGGGCTGAAGGCTACCACGCAAGTGCGGCGACTGAAGGTCATCAAGATTCCCACAAAATTGATACCACACAGGCTTTGCCGGATCGAAGATCAGAATCAAAGACCAGGCAACCCACCAAACTTGGTATGGATTAGGTTAGGATGAAAAATTATAAACTCTTTAAAATATGTCTGAACAGAATAAACTCATGAAAACTATAACAGATTCCGCCGTTCTAGTTGGGATAACAGCTGGAGTAGGTTACTTAGCAAAGAAGATGCTAAAGGAAAACTTCTTAGGTGATCCATCCTCAAACGTTATGAATTCTGTGAAGTTTACTCTTATCTCGCGAAATATTTAGCTGAAAAAGAGAGACATGACAGAGCTCTTGAGAAATACCCAAAAGATTATGCTAAATATCAAGAAGATCGAGAGAAGCTACCAGATTGGCAAGAAGAGAATAGACATAACAACGCTATTGCTTCTCAGAATCTTGAAAATACTGATGAAGCT
>JANSTQ010140619.1:0-12932 GCA_026167885.1 Bergia puertoricense
GGGGGAGGAGGAGGGTGGGGTCCCTTGTTCCTGTTTAAAATTTCTTGTTCCCTTGTTTCATTTGTTTTTTTGTTTTGTTCATTTTACCATTAACATTGTCATCAAGTATACAAATTTGATACAAAGTTTTCTCTACTTGAAGTCTTGGAAGTGAGATTGAAAAGGTTTGTTCATCAATAAACATTGCGTCAACAGAAATACTATTCACATAAAAATTCTCAGTCAACTAATGAATAAATTGATTTAGCCATAACATATTTATCACTTTAACAAGTGGCTCACCATTCTCTCATTACAAAAGAATATTAAAACAGCCACCATTTTTGAATAGGGTTTATGTTCTAAAAACATAGACTACAGTTTCCTTTCTACTTCTAATCAACATATGTGTAACTGAATATTTAATATTATAATTTTATGCCTTCTGTTTGCTTCTCCAAGTAGGATAAATGTACTCATGTGCAGTGTATTACTATTCCTGGTTAATATAATTTAAACTATCAATTATGTTTTATTTCTACTTGCAACTCAAATCTATGACTGTTCAGTACAGTTATCTATAGTTTTAAGTGGGGTTAAAGCAATGCATGCAACTAATACTTATCATACTGACAGATTCCAATCTTATTTATAATCAAAATCTATGCAATCAACCGTTCAATGTCCATAGAACTTCATGTTCCCAACAAAATGAAGATACAATGTTTTTCTCCTTTCTAATTTAACACTTGCAAACTAGATTACATGTATATGTTTGAACTTTGGGAGTCTTTTCAACAAAAATTCAACTCTTATATAACTAGACTAGCACAATACTAACAAAGAAAATTGTTATCAGAATCAACATCAATATTTTTGTTTTCTTAAATTTGACTAAAATTGATCTCTTCCATTCAATTACTACCCTTTCTCCTCAGTACTAACTGGATGTTGAAGATTAGTTTTTTTTGCTCATATTGAATAAATGAAAGCCATTCTCTATCCTGGAAAGGCATGAATGTAATACTGTGTACATGTACAAATTATAGTCTAAACAAAACCACAAACCTAATTGGTAGAGAAATGATTATTAACGTGCTCACTAAACTCCACAATGTCACCCCCAGGTGGCCACAACAGACGGCACACTGGACACTCCCTGTTTGATACACTACCATCTGCCACAAGAGGTGGTGGTGAAATGGGGGCCCGTTGCTGGTTGGGTATTTCAGGGGACACTGCTGTGTCTCTTGCCAACTGGGGGAGGGCAGGAGTTACTGGCGCTGGTTGCTGGGACAACAAGGGCATGAACTGCTGGCTTCCCTGCACCATTGGTTGCTGAGGGCTGAAGAATTGTGGTGGTTGGACTTCAGGTCTCTCTAGCATGACCCACTGCTGATGATCAGGAGATGAAGTACCAGCTGGTGGATATCTTGGCTGTTTGGATCTCTTAGACCAAGGTAAACAGAAGGAACTTTGTCCTTGTGCTGCGGAAAAACAACAATTGAAAACTTTGTCTACAAATATCTGAATAAGTAGATAATGAAAAATCCCCTTCAAATGTATGGCCCTATGATACAAAACAACTTCCCACTGCATGGATGGAAATTAATGCCGTCCCAACAGCCAGTGGCCACCAAATTTCACTTAAGGCTGGTAGATTTCACAAAGCACTAACCCATCTAGCCTGTACATTTTACAAAATACACACAGGTTACTGGTGAATTCATATTGTAAACAAATACCATTGTAATGTAGCTGTAATGCACCATAACATTTTTTTTGCAATGTGAACTTCACTTTGGGCAAGAAATGAAACTTTTGCACTCTTTTAAAAACATTTGGGATCTTTACTCTTTTAATAATTTTTGTGTGATAAAGACATAGACTGTATGATCACTTGATATCCCAGCACATCACAGATTTGTTATTTAGACATTTATTATGAGACTAAAAGATTAGTTAAACCTTTAAATATTTAAAATGCATATAGAACATGAATTACTGCTAGATTAATAAAAAAATAATAATTCTGGGTCAGTGAAATTTTTGTCGGGCTGGTGGATTCCTTTTGTTACTGACCAGGTTGGCAGGTGCTGAACAAAGTTAGTGTCCACCCCTGCCATTGGCAAAAATTATTACTAGTATTTTCCTACATCTACAGAAATACACATCTATTTCAGAAATGGCTGACAAGTGAATTGTGCAACACCTAAATCATACAAAAAGATGAGAACTCTAATTTCAGAAATTGCTGAGCTAGTCTTAACAAGATTCATCAAAAGTACAGACTCAATTTAATTTTGTGCTTTGCTGTAAAGAGAAAATAGATGTTGATACCTTGTTGTTGCTGCTGCTGACTGCCCTGCTCTCCTTGTTGTTCAGCTCCCTCTTCTTGTGTTTCTACAAACTTTGTCTCAGCCTCCACGTACATTTTCACCTCCTTCTTCCACCGCTGTATTTCATCTTCTTGCCTTTTCACCTTCTTCTCCAACTGGGTCTCTCTTTCCTGGTGCTTTTGTAGTTTTTCTCTGGCTTCTTCACCAAGTTTTTCACGTTCCTTTTGTTCCTCAGCAAGGGCAAAGGACACCTCCTCTAACTGTTTCAGCTCCTCTTGCAAGTTCACAATCTCATGAACAAGACTTTCTTTCTCTGCCTTTTCCGTTGTGAACGCTCGTTCCATGTTGATGAGCCTGGTGTCCTTGGTCTCAAGTTCTGTCTGGAGGCTTTCAAGCTGGGCTTGCAGCTGTTCAACAGTGACTTGTTCAGCTGCTTGGTGCTGCTGTACAGCCTCATTTGTGACAGCTTCTTCCACACGCAACTTTAGCTCCATGTTTTCTTGTCTCAGCTACACAGGTTTAACATATAAAGGATTATGCTCTGAAATGTACTGCAAAACCCATCTTTCAAGCTCCCTTGATTGTAAGCCCCACTCTTTATGTAACAGAGAAAAATATTCAATAATAAGCTGCTGGATATAAACACTTGTCATTCACTCATCATCTTTAGATGTTACATTTTCAAACTCTTTAAGGCCATGTCAAACCGTCCTGACATTTCACTAACACCCACCCAACATTTGTCAGACCAAATGTTGGGAGCATTTGACATGGCCACCCAACAATGTTGAATTCAGGCCAAACATTGCCCGAACATCAACCTAACATTTCTATTGTTTTCACCATGTTGGGTTCCTGTCAGGTTCGTTTGATCAGACAAAAGTCCTGTGTGATCAAGTGCATTACCGCTTCGAAATTTCCCAGCATTTGGCACCAAGTCTAGGTTCTTCGTGCAGCCTGAATTTCGGGCCAAATGTCGGGAGCAGTTGACATGTTTATCCAACAACAAACAAACTTGGCTAACATCTGATCCAACAAATGTTGGGTGGGCACTGGGTACAATGTGAGGACCGTCTGACAAGGCCTTTACATGTATGTTTGAAATATATCTGTTGACTGAAATAATGGCTTGCTGCAATCTCAAATTTTAAATGAAATAAATAGTTTTAAATATTAATAACTCTTCAACAATAGGTTCCACGTGAATAAGTTATTTTTTTAAAATTACTGGTTATGAGCTCTGCCTGCCCTCTCCCCCCCCCCCTCCCCCCCTCAACAAAACATTAACTGGCTGTGATTTTACAGCAAAGTGTAACTCCAAGGGTCAAAGGGAAATGACCTATCATCCCACCTCTCCCGACCACAATCCTGGTACATGTAAAGCCTAAATTAAGTATCTACTTTTTTTCATAACTTTGAAATTTTGAAAAAGTTAATTGATAAGTTATCACTATTTTGTTATCATTTCAAGTTTAAACCTGGTGTTAGTATCTCAGGAAGTGGACACAAAATGGAAAAACACAACATGACATTTTTTTAAAATCAGATAAAACACTGTTGTGTCTTGCATACATTAATTTTCCCTCTAAACCCATACTGTCTGACAACCTGCATCACTTGTTTTTCAACTTAATTCTCAGTCTCTGATATGTGATTAAACTTGGTATATTACTTCCTGCCTTTTGAAGCAGCATACTTCATTATTTGAATATTGCATCTCATGATCTGTGTTAACAGACAAATGAAACTTGATCTTCAGAATAACCTATCTGGGGTCTTTTAACTGAGACCTTTCAAAACAGGAAATGTTTTTCCCAGTTTTGCTTCTAACAAAATCATACTTTTAAACTACTTTTGATGGATCCAAGGCATGGGGTTAAATTTCTTGACTGATTTCCTTTGTTAAATACACTGACACTTTAACCAACCATCAATATAGCACACCTACTTTCAAACAGTCTTTATTCCCTTCTGACTGACTAATCTGCAATTTAAAAACTGCTATTTACTTGTAATTTGTTGACAAACCAAACCAAGAAAGAATCATGTCAAACACAGAGAATTGGGTTGCAAAACAGTGTAGTTTTACATTTTTTCAAACGTTCTAGTTTATTCCAGAGGGAAAATTAATGTATGTAATTGAACGTCATGCTTGAGGTCTTTCATTGTGTTTGCCTCTTGAAGTATTTAAATTAGATTCTGTTGTCATAACAAAATTCTATTTTTAAAAAGTATCAACAACCAATAAGTGTTCCAGGTCAGAGCAATAAAGAGTTTTGCCAAAACACACACAAAAAATAAGAAACTGACAGTAAAACAGGAAAACAAAATAATGCAGTCACCATTATTAGTGTTTTCTCATTCTGTAAAAAATGTATATTCACTGTCAGAATACTGGGTTGGTTTAAGAACCAATATTTAGCACTTCAGGCAGACTGGGATATTACAAACTCCTTGGGATACTATATGCAGATGGCAAACAAAAATAATGTCATTACCACTACGTCAATCAGTGGTTAGTAAGCCTTTGATTTCTAGGTTATGAATATTCCAAAAAAGGTGCTGATCTCAACTAAATATTTTTTGGAGCCTGATGTAATTCACTTATTTCTCATTATAGTTTCTTTTGTAAACCAATCCTGTCAGTCTAAAGAACACTATCATAAATTATGAACAAACTAAAGATATCACAGTGCGGTATTGCTTCCAAATCATAATTCTGTACAACTTTACATTTACTTAATTACTTCAATAATATTTTGTCAAAAGACTGGAAGTCACTAATAAGTTTTTTTGTGTAGGTTCACAAATATGGTTTGGCACCAAGGGAATCAAATTAATGCCTTACCTCCTCTATCTCACTGTTTCTCTCAATAGCAAGCTGTTTCTCATCTTCCAGAGTTTTCTTTATACCCACTGCTAACTGCTTCTCATCATCCAAGGCCTGTCGGAGTTTTGATACAACACTCTGCACATCTGAAATTGAGGCCTCAGAAACAGACGAGTCAGTTGAAATTCCCCTCTGCAGCTTCTTCATCTGTGATTGCAACCTTCGGCATTCAATGAATTTTACTTTATAAGCCTCTGCTCCCATGTTGAGGCGCACTCTTAAATCTTCATTTTTTGCTCTTAATTCTTCAATTTGGTTGCGCAGATCATCTGACGGCAGGCTTTGCTGGAAAGTTGCAATGACCTTTTTCAGTTCATTTCGCTCTCTCCATAGTTCTTCTTTCTCTTTCTGTGACTGCAAATATTTCTTTTTCAAATCAGCATGGGCTGTCTGCAAAGCATACATGGAAGCAGCAGAATTTTTTGATGATTTCATATTTGCACCCTTGGTGTCGTTCAGAGCAGTTTGTAGCACTTCTTTTTCTCTCTGTAAAGATTTAACTTCTGCATCTGCAGCTGTTATCTGTTTCCAAGCCATTCCAGCTCGTTCTTCATAAGACTTGATCTGTTTCCCACAAGACTGAACTTCTTCTTCAAGTTTCTTGACCTCGCTGTTCTTTGATTCCAATTGCTGTGCCATCTCTTCATTTAAAGCCAACTGTTGAAGAAACTTCTCCTCAAGCTCAGCAACATTATGATCCGATTGGGAGCATAGGGATTTATTGAAAGCTCTTTCACCCTCCAGCTGCTCTTCCAACACCCTCACTACACTCTCATAATCCTCCTCAAGAGCAGCATTCTTGTCTTTCTCCCCAGACAGTAGATTTGATATATCCTCTATGTCATATTCCATTTTGGAAATAATTTCTTGTTTCTCTTGCAGCTCTTTTTTTAGTGCCTGAATACTGGATACAGCCAGAGCATATTCTTGCTCTGCATCCTTCTTTAGCTTTACCACTTGGTATTTCTCCATTGCCAACTCCAGCTTGATGCTGTCTTTTGCCTGTTCAAGATCTGCAATCTCTTTTTCTTTGGTCTTGATTTCAGTAAGCATTTCATTAATTTTCTCAGTTGATTTATTTATTTCCAATTCTAACTGTTGTTTGCACTTCTCAAAGTCATGGTGGGCTTTTTCAAGATCTTCTTGAAGTTTCTCAATCTGTTTTTCCTTCTCTTTTGTTGCAGCAAATGCAGTAATTGCAGCTTCTTTCGACCTTGTTACCTGTTGTTTCAGAACTTTAATCTCTTCATCTCTTGCCTGAAGATCCCTTGTCAAATTTTCAATCACTTTGCGATCACCAGCCATTGCTTCCAAATACTGAACTTTCTCAACAACCAGTTTTTCAGTATTTAGCTGAACTTCAGTGTTTTGAAGCCGTTCTGCTTCAAGCAACTTTCCAAACTCTTCAGCTCTTTTATTTGCACTGTCAAGTGATACCATCAAGTCTTGGATCTTAGACTCCGACTCATTCACTTTTCTCTCCGAATCCTCTCGAGCGATCCATTCCCGGTCCAGTTCCCGATTTTTTTCTTCTAACGATTTCCTCAATGTTGCAACTTCCGCAGTTGTTGTTTCGCATTTTTCTTGCAATTCTTTCACTACAGCAGTTAAATCTGCTTTCTGATTTTCCAATCGTAAAACACGCTCATTTGAATTTCGCAGCTCAGTTGCAATAGTTTCTTTTGATGCTTTCAATGTTGAGTTTTCGTCCAAAGCGCGCGAGAGTTGCTCTTCTAAAATGGCGGTCTTGTTTTTTACCAACAGCATTGTTGTTCCGTCTTCATCTTCGATTTCACAGCATTCAAGATCGGGTTCGGCGACTTTCGTTTTGATTTGGAATGGTACACTGGCACCGCGTACTTCTCCTCCACTTGTAACATAACAAAACTGATAAAACTCTTCGTCAGATTTTGGGATAGATTTTCCAGGAAAAACGACACGATTTGAGATAGGTTTGCCATCGCCATCGCCAACAACGGACATTGGCGACCACTCATATATCACATATTCCCTCAAAGACTGCCAACCTACCCGGAAAACACCGATCCAGTCCCTTGAAGACGGCTTCACTGTTGGTTTGATGGTGTATCGACATTCTAGCTTCAGTTCTGGTTGGTAGCACTCTTGTATACTGTGAAACACAACAGCTACAAATTCCGAATCCGACGCATTTGGTTCAACTGCTGTAGCTCCTTCGCATGGGTTATCATTTTCAGACATGTTTCTCCACTTTCTACACCGTTAAGTCAAATAACGTAATTTCGAGTTAAGGGATTTTCCCTTTCGCAATAATATTTCAAATAAATCGTAAATAATTACAGCATTTTCAGAAGCTGAAACTCTGTTCAGCAAACCATGTTTGCAGATAAATTTCGCGACGACAACAGCTTTTATATCTTTAGGTTTTTGATTACTCGGCACATTACTATATTTGGAAGTGACGCTCCGAAGTATTTGTTTGAAATTTACGACGCCACACGACAATGGCCGACTGCTTCCGACTTACACTCGGGAAAGTTCTCCGGAACAATATGATAATCGCAGAAAAACAGTTGTTTCTCAAAAAAGAAAGCATGAAAAAATGTTTTCTGAACAGGAGAAACACTTGGCAAAAAAACAAAATAGCTTTTCAAGTTCTTATATCGCAAAATCTTATTTTTCAATGATGTAATTTACCATAAGTTGAAGTTACGCGATTTAACACGTGATATCAAGGTCGTTCAAAGTCGAACACGTGGGCCTGATCACACACACACATAATGGTGTCCGATGGTCTTTCCCCGAGCAGTCCATGGTCAGGTGCTGTTTTAACTTCGATTTAGCACATTTAATACTTTACAAGACGCATCAAGGAAGACTTAAGAAGACCATTTGGAAAAGAGTGGGTGTCCGTTTAAAATAGTATCTGACACAAGAAATAACAAACAAGACTCAGGAACAATTGTGTGGGGATGTCCTTTTGAAATAGTAAATGGTCATAAGAAATATCAAGCAAGATTTAGAACTGTTTCGAAAAAGTGGGATGACCGTTTTAAAACAATGACTGATAACAAGAAATATCAAGCGAGACTTCAGGGCATTTAAAAAAGAGTGGGGATGTTTGCTTAAAACAGTAATTGATGACAAGAATCAGGACCATTAACGATATAATTTGGAAAAGAGTGGGGATGTCTGTTTAAAATAGTGACTGATCACAAGATGTATCAAGCAAGACTCAGAACCTTTTGGAAAGAGTATGGGAGACGTCCGTTTAAAGCAGTAACTGATTACAAGAAATATAAAGGAAGACTCGGGAATGTTTGGAAAAGAGTTGGGATGGGCTTGGCTTTTACAAATAGACGTAAAAAAAACGCGTCCAAGATCCTGGGGGAGAAAGGGGGGGATAGCATGGGCAGGCTGTTATTGATATAAAATAGTAAATATATAATTTAGATAACAAATGCAAAACACTAGCATTACTCTACAAATTAGATCTATACTTATAAATAACCCCAGTCCGTCCACTACAGTTTTACCCTTCTCCACGAAATACAATTTTGCTTGAAACCCCCTTCCACGATAGCCCCGCCCACTCTAAATCGATACTGAATCAAGCTGTTTCCTTAAGCAAAGCACTTTACCTGACTTGTTCCAGTCGACTCAGCTGAATGAATGAGTACCAGCTTACACTGGAGGCAAACCTGCGTGGATGCGGAGTTTCATGTCCAAGGGAGTCCGTTCATCACAACGGCAACTGGAGATAAGCGCCGACATTATGAGCCATTTGGCCCGGGAAAGTATTTAGTGTATATATAATCCCTGGCCTTCTACTTTAGTTTCAGGCTTTAAGCCCCAAGAAAAATAATTTTGCTCTGAACTTCCCTCTCACGATAACCCCACCTATACTTTTAATCGATAAGCAAGCCCTGTCCTTGAGCAAGCCACTTTACTCAACTTGTTCCAGTCGACTCAGCTGTATGAGTGGCTTGGGACTAAACTGCGATGGATTAATGCCTGTCCAGGAGGAGTCATAAACTCTCATCCGCCGTTAACACAACGGAAACCGGAGACAAGAGACGGCCTTATGAACCCCTTGGCTTGTGAAAGTATTTAGTTGATAAATGGCCACATTCCCTCAACTACAGCTTTACCCTTACTCAAGAAAGACAATTTTTATCGAAAACCGGCCCCTACTACTCTAACCTAACCTAACCTAACCTGCTTTAAATCCCTAAACAAGCCTTATAGACAAAATTTACAAAAAGGGGAAGATTCATAAAGAGACAAAAGAAGTTGAAAGATAAGTTTTTGAATGATATTTCATTGTTCCTGACGTCGTTAGGCAGACTGTTCCAGAATTTACAGTTTATATAAAAAAATGATTTATCACGGCAGGTACTTAGTACTGAATACAGGTTGAGAGAACTTGGTGCCACCTTTAAGGTTATGATTTGTAGATCTGCTGTTGAATCTACTTTGTATGATGCTTTGATTTTTGACCTTATCTTGTCCCTCATTCACGGGTGAGATCTCACCCAAGCAGTTCGGGTCCTGTCAACCATCTTAGTTGGCAGGTCATTCAATTCCTGTTGATACCAGTGTTCCTTGATATCATGTCCGGATTTGTTAATTTCCTACTCGGTCCGAGGCTTTCCTTATTAAGAAATCCGATGGAGATCTGATTCCTTACGCTATCTGCTCCATGGATCTCCGACAAGTTTCTCTTTTGTTCTCCTTTCGATCTTACGTATATGTTTCACCTGTTGTGTCTTTCTCAGTGCAACTAATATTCTAGGAAGGACGTTTGCCGCCATTAACATTTTCAGCACGTGGCCCTGCCATCTCAGGCACGTAGCCAGAGTTTTTCTTGGAGAGGTGCGTGTGTGTAGTGAAGGCGGAAACTTCTTGGTGGGTCGGGGGGGGCATTCTATACCCCAGTTAAGATTTGAAAAACTCGATTTTTCATGTCTTGGACTGCATTTCATGGTGAAAAAAAGAGAATATGGAAAGGTCAAAATAAGAAAAAAGGCAGTTCGTCTCTGTTTTTTCATAAATTCACATTTTGTTAACGGAATTAAGTCCTTTCAAGCGGACTTTTTTGGCTTGTGGGGGGGGGGGGGTGCGTACGTACCCCTTGCACCCCCTGCCTACACGACTACATCTCCATCCTCTTCCCTCGCGACAATTGAAAGTGATATCACGAGATGCGAGTAAAAGTCTTGATCAGTGATTATATCCAACAATTCCAAATCAAGCAAGCGTTTTGACTGACTACACAGTCAACGTGCGAAACCGAATAATTCACTATCACTCATAGAAAACAAAAGTGAGCGTTTCAATTATTTTAATAGTATAAATTTACCATGGCATGTTGAGAAAAAAAATTATATCTCATTTTTATAAAACTTTAAATCACTGAGTCATTCGTGCATGCGAAAATGCACCAATGCGTATCGTTTCGTATCAGCCTGCATTTATAAAACGGTGAGAAAACCAATGAGATTGAGGGATTTGCAATAAAACATGATAAATTTATACTAGTGGACGTTGAACGATTCCTGTTGTTTGACATGAGTTTTCCTCGTGACTATGATGCCGCATGACGTGGAGCATGAACCGGACGAAAGCTCAGAGGGGTTCGGAAATTATAATGTCAAAAGTCATTTTTGCTCGCGCTGGTCGAAATGATTTTCCACAAATCATATTCTCCTGTTCTCTCTAACCTTTACTGCTCAATACGTTTATAATATAAAATATTTTGGTTCAGCATCTTTTATTATTATAGATATATTTTCAGCATTTCTTTATAGGTAAGTAGTAACGTTTATTGTGTAACGCTTGATACACTGCATACGACATTACGCGAAGGAACTTGAGGAGCTAACAGCTTGCTTCTGTTGTTCACCAGGGTTGGAGGTTTTTCTCGGGATAATCTCGACAACTGGAGATTAACTGGGGAATGGTTCAGTTGACTCCGGACAATTTTAAATTAGAAGTGTTTCTGCCAGATATCAAGTTTTCTGGTGGTTTTACTTTCTGTCTCAATAATATTGCACGTTTTTTGTATCCAAATAGGAATAAGTGTTAATCTTTTCCGACAAATTCAGGTAATCGGACTTTCACAATTTGTTTCAGACGAAAATGCCGGGGGAACTCCCATACTAACAGGGGTGGGGTGCTCATCGTACCCGGCTCTTAGGAGGTAAAATTCCCCGATTTTGGTACCATTTAGGGTTTTCAACTTACATTTGCATACAAAACAATACCGTTTGGAGGTAATAGCATTTCACACTATGCACATAAACATCGTTACTACATGTAACTTTAATTTAAAACTGTGACATCATTTAAATGAATTGCATGTCTCTATGTTTCTGATTGGTACCTTTTAGGGGTAAAACTTAGCTAGAGCCTTATCCAGATTGGTACCTTTTAGGGGTGTAATTGAAATTTTCCCAGGAGTATCCCCGTCCTTTTTATAAATTTGCTGTCAATTTTAACTCGGATGATTTACATTCGACTGAAGAACGACGTGTAAAACAGGTCGAACTGAGCCGTCACTCTTTCGCGACTTAAAAATCATTCAAGAAGAGGCTAGCTTTTAGTTTGGTCAATTTGATAATAAGGATATTTTCAGCAATGTCTAAAATTAAACTCATACGAATTTGCGTTGATTTCTATAAATACAAAAATTGAAACATTCATAACTATACCACGAGTACGATACAAGACCATGCAGGAAAACTATCTGATTAAAACCGAAATGGTCGTATTGAAGTAAACACGAAGTCGAAATCTAAAGAAGATTGAAAAATTTTTTTACACGTGTGCATTAGTAAATTTCAAGCTGAAGTGTGATGTAATTAACCTCGTGTTCAAAACTCAGAATTTGACATGTTTGAGCGAGTTTGAGAGAGTCGAAACTGAAAGTGAGAGGGTGGGGGAAAACCCCGTTGACTCCATCTTCATTGTACTGTGCCGTAAATGATCTCAGAAGGTACAAGTAATAACATTGTAAACACAATTTTTAATTTTGTTTACGTTCTGATTTCTATGTAGCTCAGTGAATGAAGTGAAGGCACTCATAGTTCCTGACATATATGACAAGAAGTTGCGTATTAAGACCAGAAATATAATAATAGATATTAGCATGTAATTATTTTTCTAGGGAGATGCGTTCATTATAAATTATAAACAGTTTAAACTCGACTATATGTAAAATAAAAACAAGCTTTATGCTGTTTGTTGAACCTAGAGCACTGAGTCTTTTTTCCTGCAGATTGGTTTGATTGACAGTCATGTTACTCGCCTTATCTGATTGCGCTGCAGTTCCACAGGCGCTCCCTCCCCCTTCAAGGGTCAGTTTATGGATCGGGTATTGATCAAACGATACACTTCTGTCGTCTACTTATTTGCCCTGAAAAGTGAATAGATAAATAACACTTAGTTTTGTCATTGCCTTGTTGTGAATATATCTAACTCCGGTCAATTGTGGCCATTCGAACCAACCGCGGCTTGTAACTGCTATTCACTCAAATCAATCTTGCACCGGTTGATATCACAGGAGGACAATACTATGAACGAGTGTTGTTGATGTATGGCATCGAGCAAATTTATAAGACTTGTATGGGAATTTCGAGTTTCACCATTATCACTGTAAATAATGAATGTGACTTGCCTGAAGTGTTGTTTGTGTCTTTCTTGCTCTGTGGTGGCGATTTCAAGCCATTTCGACGATTTTCAGT
>JANSTQ010140663.1:0-12929 GCA_026167885.1 Bergia puertoricense
TGTAATATATTTTCTCCCAACTAGCCGGCAATATAATGTGGAATCACCGGCTCAGAATCGCAATTAGTTTATAGTATCACTTCTCAATCTTCTGCCCTACTGACATAACACTCCTTTTATATGACCGAAATTATGGGCTTAAACTTAGAAACTCGATACTACTTTACTGTCAAGTACTACCTATTTATGGAAATATTTAATTCCGTATACATTTGAGACGTCTTAGTTTCTAAATCATTTTTATATGTGTTTTGAAGGTGATTATACAAAGCTAACTTTTCAACTATTAAACGTGTTTGTATGTCATCGTGTTATCTTTTTTATGTTTCGTTATTTTGAGTCCAAAAAAGACCCTTCATCATGGCAGTCACGCCCTGAATTGTGAGTATTTGAATTCTCTTTTGTTGGTGAGTGATTTATATTATAAGAGAATGGGTCCAAACGTTTGAGAAAAACTAGAGAAACTCGACTTGGGAATCTAGGTAGGGATCCACACAACTCACCAATTTCGCTCGTATGTGCAATGTTAGCTCAACCGATAAGATCCCAGTCTGCTAACTTGAAGGTCTCAGGTTCGATTCCCGGCTTGGCCATGGGGTTGGATATTTAGGTGACCTTCTTTCGCCACACCGTCCTTGGACAGGGATGTTAAGCCGTTGGTCCCCCAGATGGATGAAGAGCCACTGTGGAAATGCCGTCTGGGTGATGCCATTATTATTATCATCATTATTAATATTATTATTATCATTATTATTATTATTACAAAACAATTCCGTAGGAACCTGACTGTTATTGCAGCGGCTCCCCCCTGAGCCCTGTTCTTAAGTATACTTACATTCCATCAAACCACATTAGGCAATAGACATAAACGTTAATCCTTAATTAGAATCTTACAAAGAATTTTCTTATTTTTGGTCCGTATTGTACCTACGGTAACGCAGGCTTGTATTTCTCGTACGAAATGTGGTTCATCTTCGATAAAAAGAAAAGATAACAAAATGTTTGAAATCTAAAAAGTACCCTTTCATATACCCTTTCTGGCAAAACTGTACCCCCCCCCCCGATATACCTACAATATAATGTAGTATCGCATTCACATACTCTTAAAAGTACACAGTGCGTATAGTAATAGGATACAAAAGGGTTCACAACTGTTTTCAGTAGCTAATCGCAAAATTATTAGTCTTAATCTTTTCTTTTAAGTAATATTGCTTACCAACATTGCCCGCGCATACACCAGGCGTGCTTATACTCGACACATAAGCCTATTTCTCCAAATCCTATTTATAATTGCTGAGGGATATATTAAAAAATACAACCGTTGTATATTCTTTGTTATTCAACGGGTAGTAGTCAACGGGTGGTGTTCCACTCTGCTCCGAATTGGCGCCAAAACTGTGTGCATGCGTTTCTGTCGTCGCGAGTGTTTCTTGCAGAAAATTGAGAAAAACTTTATAAAGATGGCGGCTGGCAATGAAGAGTTTCCAAAGTTTTCGCTACTGTATTCGTGCGTTCGAGTTCAGCACTAACTGCAGCACAGCTTATCCGACACTACTTGCGTTATGCAGTTATTCTTTTTTATTGTCGGAGCATGGGATAATTAGTTATGCAGGCTTTCTAGCTCGTGGGTACCATGGAACATGCCACTAAAGGCTCCTGTGAATAAGGAACATACAAGTGACGTGTGGCATCCAGTGTACTCCAATGCAGAAATCTTGACGATAATAACTGAAACGGTGTCCATCAGAGATGTTATATAAAGATTCATCATCTTAAAGTATGCACGGAGGAGAACGTACGACTTTCCAAAAAGGTTCTTTTTGCAGTACCAACTAAATGATGTTACAGAGACCCTTGGATCAAAATTAGGAATACGCTTAAGGTAGATCCTGAACAGGCAAAGTGGAGTACACAGACCAAATCTGAGTTTAGCAGGCTGGTGGATCAGAGCTTCAGCCTGCCTCCAGTGTGACGATATCACTGATTAGGAGAACTGTACTGAACTGATACACCAGACGCCATCTAACATGTGTGAGGCGCAGAATTAAAAGATTTATTATAAACGATATCTAACTTACTGGCTGTCTCACGGTAGAATCTAATGAGCTCCAGTCACAAGAATAAGTCAGTAACCCATTTTTAAAACCGTGCTGAACAATATGGGTTTCCGTTTAACTTCACAGCGGGACCGATCAATACACAACTTTCAGCCGGAGCACAGCGGAAAAGCAAATGGCACTCGGCCCACATTTCTTGTGAAGAATTATATTTTTTAAAACAATAGTGTAAATTTTCCGAAATCATTCTGGGATTAGAATAGTTACATTGGGGCATGCTTATTATAAAAGAAAGTGACCATTTTTACTGTCCCCTTTGGTAACAAGAGTTAGTTGAGTAACTATTTTTACTGTCCCCTTAGATAACAAGAGTTAGTTAAGTAACTATTTTTACCGTTCCATGCATGTCCTCTATTCTGGCTGGATTTCTTCCGATAGTTGCGAAAGTCGCCTGCATTGCTGGTTCAAAACAGGGTTTCGACGTTGGTCTGTCCGAAAATAATTGGCTTTATGACCAAACATGAGGACATCAGTGGAACTTGAAAATATGTTTTAGACAAAATAACTTTATTTAAAACAATAATGATTGTAGACAACGTCATATATATTTTTGACGAAATTTGGGATGTATTTCCCTTTATATAGAGCAAAGCTTGTGTGTCTAATTTTAAAGTAAACAAGGCAATTGTCGAAATGTCTTATCATGTTTTAGAATTAGCAATTTCTTTTGTTGTTTTTATCAAGTAGTTCTTCGTTCAGTTTTATCGACTTTCTGCATCGGCGAGTTAGCTGAATGTGTAGTTTGAAGAGTTGATAACATACCTTTGCCATACATCAGGCCTCTAATCACATGAATCATGCTTAAGCCGAAAAATTAAAATATTATATCAACTTTTGTTGATCAAACCACGCATAATATAAAAAAGCCCATTTGTGATCTTTTGTCGTCAATATCCCCAAAACGTGCAAATCAGTAGTTTTGAATCATGCTGGTGTGGCATGGTCAACACCACTCTGTATACGTCATTCGCCGTCACCATGGTAGTATGAGGTGATGTCATATTCGCAGATTGGCATTAAAACAATTCATGAGTTTGTATTTGTTTAAATTACTACTACAATAAGTGTTTTTAGGGGGAGGAAAAGTTTAATTTTTCGGAGGGAGATTATTTACAGACTAAATCGGTTTCTTCGCTTCAGAAAGTATGTTTCTTTTTATGACTGCTGAAGCTATTTGTACTAGCTTACTTCCGCGCAAGTTTCCGCTATGCTAGTAGGTTATATAAGTGTCATATTAGCACAGGTTTGTGGATGATTTTGTCTGAACAAAGCAAATAGAGCTAGACTGGTGTCGATCAGTTGTTGGCCGAGTGTCTCCCTTTTCTCACCCCAATCTCCCATTTTTGCATTTTGGCAAGCCAAACTCGCTCATCAACCCCAAATTGTAGCCTTCCCTATCCTCCCTACCCATATCAGGCTTTACAAATCGTTTTCATGTGATTGACAGTGTGTGACCGAGCTGATATATTTCTACCTGCCCTAATGTCATTGCCTTGCGTCGAGACGAAGTGCCACGAGGAATACAACTGCAATAAGCAGTCAAGAAGTTAGGTGAGGCGCTAGCTGCAGCTATACTACTTCTCTTTTCACTTTCACAACTGATGTTCACTTTTTGTATTGCCTGTAAACCTGTAAAGTTGTGGTGTTTAATACTCTCACGTCCAATCTGTCCGTGTTTTTCTCGCGGTAGTGTACCGGGCATTGATACTCTCAACACAGTGACAGACTAAACAGTGTATAGTTATACTGATGACAAAAGTTTGCTTTTAAATCTGTAAGCACAAGTTTCAACCATCATTGACCACAGAAAAGGAATTAGAGAACCAAACACACGGGGGATGAGCAAATGAACTGGTAAGTTTGATTTGGGGGGACAAATCCACTGGTTCAACGAGTTTGATAGTACTTTTCAGCGTTCTGAGTAATGACTAGTGGCTTCCGCGGAACAACAGTGACAATATTTTTATATATGTATCTTGATGCATTCATTGTTGTTATCAAAGCGCTAGCATAACGTACGTTTTGTTACTATTTCGTGCAATTTTTGTGAATTTCCGCTTTATAATCACTATTCGTGTGTCGTATAATTACAACGCAAAGTGTTTCTTTTAACGAGCATTCACAGCATCATAATGAAGCTACGAAGTTCTGCTGCTTTAATGGAGTACGAGTAGTTTTATGTTAGAAATGTTTGCGGTAATGAGGCTAGTGTGTCGTACTGAAGCTGTTCATATGCCCCCCCCCCCACCGCCCTTCGCCTCTCTCACCCCTTGCAATGTAGCAATTCAGTTCAGTTTTAAGCTTTCTTTATTTATACACGGTAAAATTATCAATATACTACATGTTTGAACACTTTATGTTGAGTTCTCAATGACTAAGAACTGACATCGAGTTGGAGGGCGAGAAGAGTGTTGTAATATAATACCAGATTAACACTTTTTAGCTCTTGTATAGATAGCGGGAAAATAATGCTGATGGTTTGAGTACAGCCTTCAACTTCAAGCCCTCTGATTTACTGTCTAGAAAATCAAACGCATTTTGTGATATTCTAACTTGGTTTGAAATTGAGTTTTATTACGAAATAGTCATATAGCACATCAGCTATTTGTCAACTTTAGTTTTGATGTGTACTGAAGGTTGTTATATCCCCAGAAGATCGATGCTATGCGGAATATCGGCCGCAGTCTTTATGGAAATAAATTAAAGAAGCAACAAGATTGTTTGTTTATTATCATTAACTGGACGAGAAAAATTTATAACTTGCAAAAGCACGTAAGCTTTGACACCTGATTTCAGTTTTTTTTCTCAACAAGGTAAAACAATGCCGTAGAAAAGTCACATGATAGCTAAAAATAGTCTTTAGAGTCTGATTTGACTACACTTAGAGCATGTCATTACGCTGCGGCATCTTTTTGAGAATGACCTCTTCCGGTCATGCCACTTCTCCGAACTTTGTTCCAGAACAACAGCTTCCGGAGTTCCATTGTTAGCTGTTAATAATTAACCAACGACTTAAGAAAGCACTTCCTTGCTTGCGGGCACACTATCTCTGTTGCGAAGTGTTTCTGAAGGTTTTAGTAAAACAAAATATCAGAAACCTGAAATAGACTGAGTGGTTTACGAATGTTAAGAAGCAATCCTTAAATGTCTTAGAAATGCTTTTATGACTCGATTTACAGCATATTTTATGTCAAAAGTGTATGTTTGTATTCAATATTTAAAAAGAAATAAAAGTTATAATTAAAACCCCAACAGATAATTTTCTAAAGGATGCCCGAAGATAAAATTTAAGTTTAAAACAACCAAGAGATTTTACTTCCGATATAACAATTTACGTCCAGGCACAAATATCAGCAAAATTTATATTTAGTCTCTTCAAAATGTTACTAAAAAAATGAATAAGATGAAACACTGCCAACTTTTGTTTGTTATCAGGTAATTATGACAAGACTGGTTAAAGTAGAATTGTCCTACACAACTGTACATATCTGCTTGAAACGACTTTAGACCTTAGAGTTTAGTACATGAAATCCTTGACTTGGCGCTTGTAGTCCAGTACCATCCGCGCTTCTTCTTAACACACGTTTAGTATCATACCGAGCGAAAAGTAGTAAAGTGTAAACACTAAAATGCATCAACAGTTCGTTGCTGACATCAAAAAAGTTATCGATGTGTGGCTTTCTTTCATATATTAAAATAGTGTGACTGCTTGACTTTTGTTGTTTTTTAAAGATATTTCGAACTTTATTTTGACATTTTTAAAATTGCAAATATTTTTTCTTCTGTGATCGCCAAAACAAGAGTCGCCCAATAGACACGCACCACAGATCACCAATGATCAACCCAATGTTTATACCGCCCCTTCCGCCCCTTTGTCGGTAAATTATTGTAAGAGCACACTCAGGGCTCAGTGGGTTTTGTAAAGTACTGATCATTGTTAAGATACTAACAGTCAGCACAAATAACGATACTGGTAAAAGCCTTTGGACAACCACAAAAATCAAGTCCCACGTTTTATCACTTTCTCGCTTTCGATCGAAGGTAAATTCGTTTGTTTAAGTATACACGCTTTTTTTTATATAAGAACAAACTTTATAAGAACACCCAGGCTGATATTTGCCCAAAAATTAAGAACAAGCTAAGAACAAGCTTAGGCTGAAGTTAATGATTTCAGTATTTTATTGAATGAAAGTCCACAGATAAAATTGTAAAGTTCATGATTACGTTCCAACCAACTCATAACGCATGAGCAAACAATAACAGACATGTGTTTCCTACATTACTGTATTGTTTTCTACACCTAATCCAGTGTGTGCAATAATCTGGATATAAGAACAATTTAAGAACAATTTGAGGCTGAAATCGCCAAAACATTAAGAATAGTTCAGCCTCAGCCAAAATTTATTGGTTCTCATAAAAAAAAAAAACGTGTAAGTTTAGTTTTAAATACTTAAATACTGAAATAATTAAGCCTAATGAGTAATGTAATGTAGCTTTATCTGGGCGAGCGGGCAGGTCTTTATAGCCTGCGTAGGTGGTTCGGAACCTGTGCAGATCTCAGACAAAGCAGCCGACTTAAAGGACTGTAGGCCTGTTGTATTAGTGCCATTATCAGGTAGAGCGGCTGACTTAAAGGACTGTAGGTCTGTTGTGTTGCATTAGTGACATTATCAGGTAGTAGTAGTAGTAACTGATAGAGGTGTATCGTCATGCATATAAATTGCAATGTCAGTTTATGATATCGGAACTCTCGGCTTTTTCGACTTCGATATCCAAAAAGTGATGTGACCCTTGGCAACAGTATATAAAGTTTGTAGGACGTAAGAATGTGGTAGGAGGTTTGGAGAGATGTACGAATTGTACATTTCACCCTCTTCAAGGCTCCAAGAAAGTTCTAAAGTCAAAGACTCCCAATCATCTCAGTTCACTGAAACAACAAAGGAGCAATGGCTGGCAATTGGTTTCTCCGACAAGTGCAAGTCAGTGGCATATTCTGAAACACTAACACTACAGGAAAAAATGGCATTGATTGAAATAGTCTTTTTTACCAGTACATATCAGGAAAGCATAATGTATGTCAAAATACATGTATTTAGTGATGTCACGTACACGGATACATAAATCAGTTTATCTGTTTTATGGAAAAGTCGTCAAATTGTCAGTTTTATCAAAATTTAGTATAAACTAAAATGAATGAACAACAAAACTAAATTTCCCTGCAGTTTTCTGGCTACTTCAGTTTTAATCTTTGTACCGATCAACTTTGCTTTGACCGTTCCCTTTGGTCTGGAAAACGGCTTGAGTAGGTTTATATATTTAAAGTACATGTCCTTCTATCGATAACATTACCACCGTATAACATTTAAAAACGTTACAGGGTGTTCTTTTTTATATATCAGCTTATATCCAGACAGCTTTTAAAAATTAAGATAGTACATGAATTTTTGTAATGCAAACAACGCAGATGGTGAGATACTTTTATACTACAAGACACAATTTCTTTTTTCCCAATTGTCTTAATCGGATCACTTTAAGGTACCTCTACCACATTTCAAAAGCACTAATAATTAAATAAACAAATTTCAATAAATGTTCTTTAGTGAGAAGAGACGCACTACCAAATTAGCCATCATCATGTGCCAATCTGTCAGAACTTTTTCCACGAGCATAGTTGACTTTGATGAACCGGCTGGGAGATGTGTCATATAATTACAAAAACAACTAGAACACTGACATTATCTTTAAAATTGATAAACGGCTCTAACTTCCTATAAGTTTGATAAAATCTTTAAAACCTTAACTTAATTTCAAAAACGTTTTGGTTTTAAGATTTTGTGTCAAACTTATAGTCTTTTTCCAGCTTATCAATTTTTGCGATTATTCAATGATAACAATACCTTTATTTCACACATTTGCAAGTTTTGATATAATTATTTAACAAATGGGGCAACTTTAACTGTGTTGGGTACAGTTTGAAAGCACGCAGGGACCGTCGAAAGAGGTGTAGGGAGAAACGAAGCCACTTTCTAAGTGCCTTATTTCTGTATCGAGTACGAGCAAAACTGTTTTACTTGTTTTAAATAATAAAAAATAACTTTATTTCTTAAAAATGTGCATTTAAAAATTTCTCAATGCTCATTACAATATCTAACAAGACCTAACTGACTAATTAATTAATTAATTAAAATATAGCAAATTGACTAGCTTAAAAACTGCCTAACAAGGCAGACTAATTATAACTGATGAATTGATATAACTAGCAGTATGCTTGATTAAAAGGAAATGTTTTAAGTTTCCTTTTAAAAACGTCCAAAGAAGTCACAGTCCTTAGTTCGTCTGGTACAGTAAAAACCCACATAAAAGAACAAGTGGATTAAGAACACTCAGGCTGAAATTTGGTCAAAAAAGTATCATATACATAAGAACATATTCAGCCTGAAAAATGAAAATTGTTCTTATATAAAAAAAATTGGCTGCCAGTTAGATTAAAATAACCTACTAGGGTACAGTAGTAAGTAGATCAATATATGTGCTAGACCATTGCACACATAGAGTTTCAAAGCAGGTATGGAAATTTCCAGGGTACATTTAGCAATTGTTTTTAGACTTGGCTAATTTATGTAACTAAATGACTGTTGCCTTCTGTCAATCACATTCTTTATTTGCTGCAGACACAACATGCTCACATGAAATTGTTTAATTTTACAACTCTTTAGTTCCATCCATTAATTAATTAAAATGTTGTGCTTGCACATTGATTTCATCTGTTGGTAATCTATGCAGTATTTGATTTATAGAAACAATTTTAAGAACACCTTAAGAACATTTTCAGGCTGATTTTGCAGAAAACATCGATACACAAGAACAAAATTAGCCTGAACTCCCAAAACACGTATTCTTTTTTGCGGGTTTTTACTGTATTTGGTTCCACAATGAATGGCCCTGCCGCACTAAACGTTCTGTCACCGTAAGTTTTTGTCTTTGTTCTTGGCTGATGTAGTAGGTTCTTGGATGAAAATCTTAAACATCGTGAACTCGACAGCCGCAAAAGAAGTTCTTTCGGGTAGTCCGGTGCTAACTGAAATCGTTAAGCGTTTTACAAACTGTAAGAACAAGATTATATTTGATTCTATGTTGTACAGGAAGTCAATGAAGCAATTTCAGAGTCGTTGTTTTATGACATTGATGAAGCTTCTTTGCAATGTAATTCTTGATGGTATGTTACAAAGTCAAAAACACTGCTTGAATAAAACAGCACGCCAGCAAGAGAAATGCATCCATAAACCAATTCACTATGTGACTGCATACAGTTCGTAAACAACACGCCGGCTACAGAAATGCGTCACATTACCGTTTAACCTAAAAAACTTATGAGCTTTGAATGAAATGATTTAAGTATACAATTTTAGGTAACACTCATAAAACTGATCGACCAAACAACCCTGTTCTTTTTTTTTTTTTTGGTATGTTCCGCTAAACCGATTTTGATGTTCAACTATTTTGCATTTGCAACAGACATGAGTCACCATGTTTTCCCACGCATGGGAACTGTCAATACCCGTGCTCTCTCACACTGGCCACAGTCAGGAGTAAAAGTTGCCATGCCATTATCTGTCTATTACTATTTATGCCAAATAGTAATAGACAGATAAACACAGTTTATCCCTAATTTATATACGGACTGAATTGTACTGAACAGTTGGTGGTATAGGTTAACGCAGTACAAGAGTTAAGTGGAGCAAAAATCTCCAAAACTCAGGCTTGAATAGGAACGTTAACATCAAAACCTAAACTCTAAAACAACTAAAGCACATTGTCGATTGTTAGGTCAAGACTCCGAAAAAATATAAGTCGTCTAAGTAATGAAATACTTGCCTCACCAAGTCTCAGGCCCCGACTATTTTAATGACAGAGCTAAAATATAGTCGGCTGGTCCGGGACTGAAGCGTTAAGATGATAATAAGGTTTCATTTTTTGAAAACACGTTGACTGTGCTAAACAGACGGAACTATGATATATACACTAGGCTTTTCACGTCTAATTTTCTGATTTAGAGTTCGTCTGATCGACTTTAATGGAAAGTTATTATTACATTTTCGCTTGGTCAATATGCATTTGTATGAATTCGCTCCACTTCAAGCCAAAGTGTTTTTTCTTGGATTTATGTAGTTTAGAAGCGCAAGCGTTGAAAGATATAAAGGTTTAGTAAAGGAATGTGGTGAAAGCACCTTGTTAACCCACTTTTTCGGCCTGTTCTGTTATTTAATTCATTTGGTCAGTTGTTCTGTAATATTTACAAAACTTTATACCAGATTTTGCTAGACTTCATTAGATACTTGAAGTAACATAACATTTGTCAACTGGTGTAGCACTCCGCCCCTCTTCAAGTCGAAATATTTGTTCCTGGATTTATTGTGTCAAATCTAAGTAGGATCGGTAGCGGTGAAAACTGTAAGTACTTTGGGGATAAAAGGGCTTCTGTTCGACTTGTGCTCAGCAGGATAACTGGTTTTAATTTTACATTGTACAAATCCGGGTCTTTCTGAGCTTGAACCCAAGAAAGCCACCATCTTGCACTATAAAGAATTATTTTTAAAACTGCAAAGGGGTGGGCTGTCCTTTAACGGCTCTCACTGCAAAAATCTACTGTACTGACAAAAATCGCTGTTTTGCAATGGTCTTGTAAATCCTTTCATGTATTTTCCGCCATGTATCTCAGCGATAAAAATAAGAGTTTTCGCAGGGCATGCAGATGCCCTGATCGCCAGTAGCCTCGATTCAAAAGAGCAGACACTTTCGCGTACAGAATTGGTTGTTTGACTTTGAAGTTTTTTGAAGAACGTGCAGTTATTTTAGATACAACTGTTCATTTTGTCGCTAACAGGAATTCTGTACAATTGAATTTTTCCTTCAATGCTCATCCTCATCCATATTTCGGCATATATTTGATATTGCCGGGCACCTGGTTTTAGGGAAGCCCGCTCAAAATGCACTCCGTTCTGCATGCACTCCACTGGCTTCCAATCAGTTATAGGATTCAGTTCCAAGATTTTACTGCTGACGTTTAAAGTGATACATGGGATGGCCCCAGACTATATCAGAGACTTGATTACTATTAGGCAGCATTCCAGATATTCTCTACGTTCGCAAGGAAAAATGCTAAGTAAGTAAGTTCTTTTGGAGATCGAGCCTTCAGTGTTGCTTAGCCTAAACTATGGAATGCGCTCCCATCAGATTTGCGTAATACTTCCTCGTTAAGCACTTTCAAATCATGCCTGAAATCGCACCTTTTTAAATTAGCTTTTAGTCTTTAAGGTTTTCAACTTATTTTAGGTCATATTTACGATTTTTTATACTGGTATTGTTCTACTCCATAATTATTTACTACCAATCCACATAATTTTCATAATATTTAGAGTTGTTCTGCGCTTTTGATCATCCTAATGTTAAAAAGCGCATTAGAAATTAATAAATTATTATTATTATTATTATTATTATTATTATTAAAATGCAAATAGCGACACTCCGTCAGTTCTAGTGTGAAAAGCGTTGAAAGCTGTACCGCCTTTGGCGACACATATCCGTCGGTATAACCAGTAGGTCATTAACCCCTTCCAATTTTTCGCTCCGTCTTGTCTCCGGATTGTAACTAAGAACATGTCATACAATGTCATGTCAGCTGTTAAGTGTTAGTTTGAGCTTGTGCATTTCAGATACTTTTCTTCCTTATTATATCACAAGCCCAAACTTCAAGTTAGTAATCAGTAAATGCTTAAAATGCGCTTTTCATTCTTGTAACCACGAAACGTTTTAAACTGCCCACAAAATTGCTTAGCAGGGCTTCACAAACAATAAGGTCTTTGTTCTTAACGGCTGGCCTCCTCCACAGGCAACTCAGAAGCGCTAAGCGGATATGTCGAATGATCAGGGGGCTGAGGGCTCCGTCCTTGCCTCTATCCTTCGCCCTCATTAACCATACTTTAGCTCAGACTAGCCATCATTCATCATATCCGTTTCAATTTGTCTGCGGAGAAGGCCGCTAGTTCTTCACAAAATCTTTACAAAACACTACTAGCAAGGCATCTAGCGACTTCCTCTTCTCTTGGTAAATCAGCTAATTAGAGCAGACTTAAGCGCACATCACTCGTTTACATGATTAGGTTTTCACGATAGGTTTGTATCACGGCAAAACTATTGAAGTGACAAACTGTCTGGCATTCAAGCTTCGAACATTTTCCTGTCGGAAGATTTGAAGACAAACAGAAGTTGTCAATTAATCATAGTCTGATTTCTGGTGAGTGTAGTACAACTGATTCAATCTATAGGCATTAACCAACTTGTATTCTCAGGACGGAATTGATGGTGTTATTGTTGTTGTTGTTGTTGTTGTAATTTTAAATTTCTGTCATGAACAAGAAATACTAATAGCTTGTTTGAACAGTTTATAAACGGATCCAACTAAAGAACCATACTTGTTTGGAGGTACGAATTAGCTTTGTGGGAGGATATGGGCCACTAAATTGATTCGGATACATACGGTTTGAAGCTTCATTCGGGAACTCCACGAGTGTTAATAAAGCATGGAGCATTTTGTTGTGAGACTTAGAGAGTTTCAGTTTCATCCTGTGATTTCAGAATTATCAGCTCGACTTTTCAACAGTATCACTTAATTCACGTACACGCTTTTTTTTAATAAGAACAAACTTTATACGAACACCCAGGCTGAGATTTGCCTAAAAATTAAGAACAAGCTAAGAACAATCACCAGGCTGAAATTTTGATCAGACAAATTTAAGAATTTTATTTAATCCT
>JANSTQ010140673.1:0-23836 GCA_026167885.1 Bergia puertoricense
CCCCCCCCCCCCAGGCCCCCAGGCCCCCCTAGCAGCTAGGCCCTCTGGGCCTCGCAACGGTCATTCAGACTGAAAATATACCCGTCTGTTGATAAATTTTGGCGACCTGTTGAAATTTGTACTGAGAACCCTGCATAATTATCTTAAGAACTGAATAAGTGTGCATGTACATTAAATTATGAAAAATATCTATTATAATTAAATACTGGTCAAAAATTAAGTACAAGTACTAAGACACTCTCATAAGAACAAAAGTTCCAGATAACAAAGTTCATTTTTTTAAAATTTAAAGCTTTGGTTAGGGTTCTGGTTAGCATTACTACACATGTACTGGTCATTACTTAGAGTAGCTCAATTCCAAGCACACTCATTCAACTGAAACACACCAAGTCAATCATGCCAACTGTCAAACACTCTTTTTTGTTTGATTGTATCCATGCATGAGAGTTTAATCTTAAAAACTCCCAGTTAACTCTCACCGTTCAAAATTACTCTCATCAAACTATTTTTTAATCTATTTATTTGTCTTTCTTGTTTGACTTGGAGTTTAATATGGCCCAAATAAGTAGTCTCATAGTTTTAAAAATAGCTTGTACTGACCTGGTAAGGGACTGATACCAATCACTTCTGTACAGCAACCAGTAAAAGACAGATCCAGCCTAAAAGACAATATATATATTATAAATGTCTTCTAGATCTGGCTTCTGTAGATCTGACGCTGAAGGATTGGTCTTCCTGATCTGGGGCAGTTTCCATTTAACCAGTCTAGATCTGGCTGGTCTGATTGATCATTTCTCAAGTGGATCCCAAAAACTATCAGAACTGGTGCCCTGCTTATGAAAGTTAGAGCTGTTCACTCCTGAATGAACCACAGGTAGCCCAAGCTCTGAGTTAGTCTATAAATAAGTACTGTAGTTACACAATATTGGATTGAATTTAAGAGACTTTGTATGGGAAATAATCATTTGAGCTATTAATCAAGAAAATAAAGAAATCAAACACTCTTGTTGCACTTACTTGTTTCATGTGTGTTTGTTTGTCTACTTATGAAGTCCGGGGTCATTCCATCCATTATTTACCGAGACACACAAAACAAGTAAGTGCAACAAGAATGTTAAATATTTGATTTCTTTATTTTCTTGATTAATAGCTCAAACGATTATTTCCCCAGTCTCTTAAATTTGATCCGATATGGTGTTACTTATTTATAGACTAACTCAGAGCTTGGGCTACCTGTGAATGAACTCGGCTAATGAACAGTTCTGTTGTATTGGGCACGTAAAGAAGGATAAATGTGGTCAGAACCAGTTTCGATACTTGCTACATTCAATTTTTAGCTATACTTTCTGACTGGTTGAGCTAGCCAGATTTTAAAGAAAGTGCCCCTTGTGATGGGTTGCAAGTAAGCAGGTCTCAGAGTATTTATTTCCTTCCAGATAATTATAAGCAGCTGTAACATTTACACATAAGTCAATAATCTTTCTAAATATCAAAATGATGGGTGCAAAAGATTGTTAGATTGGAAGTTAAAGCTTTTTCGTTTTCTTCGCTGAGAGGCAGTAGCAGACGGTTGAAGTTTTAATTCAACTATCTAAAAACGAAATTATTTAAGCCAGCGTGCCACTTTTCTGTCCAGCACTGGTTTGATTTTTTAGATCACGCCACGTCATGCGCCATCAATCTGTTGACGTTAGTCAGTGGGCGGATGAGCTGTTTTCCTTTACTCATTCGCCCCGATTTTTTAATTCCCCAGACGCCTAAAAGAGGTTAACTTAAACTTGATTTTTGTTTTCCATTCACTAGCACTAATTGTCAAGTGCAAAGCGCTGCAAGAAAGAAGAACAATGAGTCGTTCTCGAACACAGGGCCTCCAAAAAATAATTCCCAGATCAATACTTTCCAGCACAAAATCGTACAATAAGATTTTTTCTACATCTATGCCCGACGGTGTACCACCGAATGTCATTCACAAAGCAAAGTAACTATCTTCATTCATGATCAATTTCTTCACTCTGTTTTGCCACCACGTTCGTACTCACCAATCAACTTGAAAAGGTGTGAAGTCTTCCAATTCATCTTCGTCATCTGAGCTGTCAAAGCCACTGCTTGGTTGCGTAACACTCTAAGTTTAGAAAAAAATTCAGCAACAAAACATAAAAGAAAGAGCAATAGGTGACAAAAAAGACGGTAGAAACTCTTTTACCCGAAAAACCATCTTGTTCGTTCTTTTGCACGAGATTACTTCGCAATCTGTTTCAAATTTTGGGCTTTCCTCTTTCAACGGTTTTGATTGGTCAAATTCAAGAAACGGTTTACCAGGGGTCTTGCGATGCGACAGGCCAGCGGTTTCGCCTGACCTTTCCCTTATTTGGAATGTCGAGCTGCGATCAAGTTGGTTTCTTCACGTGCTGAGTAGCGGCAGTTTCGTGGAAATTAACGCGACGTTTTAATAGCGATTTCACTCTATAATTTGCCATGGTAAGTATATATAAAAGCTAAAGAAATTTTTTGGTTAAAAATATAAGGAATACATTTGCTTTTTGTAGGAAAACTAACCCTCGAAACTTGGCGTAAACAATCTGTGCTTTGTTCGTGGTTGAACAGGTATTTATTTAGTTGAGTTTATCCATCCCAGTGGTTTTTAAAAAGTAAAAGCAGAATCTAAGATAAACAACTGGAATGCATTTAAATTAAACTTTCTTAAGTTATTCAAACCTTTCTGCAAACTGAAGTAGGAGTAGATAATGGAGATCCTGAAGAAAAGGTTGCATTTGGTCCTCTGATTTTGTCAACAGTTTTTTGTTATGGTTTCATAAAAACTTGTGAAGTTCCTTTGTTATTTAAAAGCCAGTGTGCTCGATTAAAATGCTTTCACCGGTCAATTAGGTACCAATGTTTGAAAGGCCGGTGTAAAATTCTTGTAGCTTCGATTGCAGATAGAGTTAAATATTTAGGTTCTATTCCATTCACAGTTTTTGTTCAAGACTGGTTTTGCATTGCTACAGATGTGAAAATGGTTTACACAATTATTTAAGTGAATTGCATTTCGAAAGATCCAGGGTTTATGCTCACTAAATGCTAGCCGTGATGGGATTTGCAGATTTGAAGACCATAAAAATCTAAATCGTCCATTGAATTTTTATTGTTGAAGTAATGCACCAGACAAATGAAACCTCTTTATGTACCTCTCAGGTCATGGTGGGGGACTTGATTTAGGTAGGAGTCAAAAGTGATCGAGTGCCCTACCCCCTTGGATACACATCTGTGTCAGTTCCCCCAGGGCTCAGATATTTACACAGTATTGTGGCACAGAATGAAAAAGTTTCATGGGCAAAAGACATACTTTCAAATTTAATGTTTTAGTAGAACCCTCTTTCTAGATCTTGGTCAGTCTCTTACCTGCTCTGTGGCTCTGTCAATCTCTTGCTCATGTTTTGGCTAACCACTCTTGTTCTCTCTGACTCATAGAAAGTGTAACATTTTCGAACTTGCTATGTTTCAGGCTCAGAATACACAGTCACACACCATTCTCCTAGTACAACCAAGTACAAAACCTGAGACAAGAACATACTCGGATTATGAGACAGTTGATGAGTGTATGGAAGGTAAAATCCTTGATGGCCAACTTGTGACATGTGATGTCACACCCCAGTTATGCTTAAAGACAGTATAGATTCCTTATGCCTCAATTAGTTAATCTACCCAATTACTATTTAGTGCTGCTAGGTTTATTTAATGAATATAACTAGTTTAGGAGAGCCATTCACCCTCAGGTGAATCTCTAAAACAGAATTTAAATGCAAAATCTTCAACAAGTTTGCCAGAAATGAAAATTGATGTCCGGTTTATGACTAGAGATTCAAAAATAGCGTTCCCATTGAAAGTCTTGTAGAAACTGTATATTACATAATTTATGTAGGTTGCCACTGATTGCTCCCTGTCTGGAAATGCAAGTATTAAATTTCACTTAAGGAAATAGCTGCCTTCAAAGCCTTTTACAGCAGCTTTGAAAAAGTTTTGCCCTGTTAATAAACAGACCACACAACTTGAAATTTACATACCATACATTACCCATCTACACACTGATTTTCAAAATCTTTAACCCTTTTAACCCCAGCCAGTTTGTCAACATCTATTTTGCCCTCACACAATCAATACAAAATAAGTCGTCTAGTTATGAGAACAAAGGGATTGATTACACATAGTAAGCCATCTAATATGAAAAGTAAATTAAATGATTCCAAACAGTTTAAAAGGAAAATATAGATACAGTTTAGGAGAATTTAGCAACACATCACATGTCATGTTTGGGACTGAAAGGGTTAACAACTAGTGCAGGACTGTAAAATTACACTTTGTAAACATTGTCTGTTCTGTAATGATTGTAGTATAATTTAAAGCACTGTTTCATGAATATTTAGCTGACAGTCTGTACTTCAAGCAAATAAATGTCATTGATGTGATATCTGCACTCCAGGTTTTTTCCTTAGGTTCATAAATGTTTGATTTAATTTAATACTGTTATTTTTCATCTAGGAATGTGTAAGATTTTTGAAGAACATCTGAAGAGGACTAATCCCAACAGTCCATCCATCACTTATGACATCAGTCAGCTGTTTGACTTCGTTGATCAACTAACAGACCTCAGTTGCTTAGTGTACCATTCTTCTTTGTCATTTGACACTATGTTTTACGGTAACAATTTATAAGTATCTCACAGTGCTTCAAATAACTGATGATCGTGATTGTTATTCAATCCATGTATTTTGGTTTGGTAAGTCAGATGTACAAGAAAAAACTCCTAAAAAATGATGGGGTGTCCACAAGAAAACTGAGAGAGGTCAAAAAGAAAAATGATAAAAGGAATTATTAAAGAAAAATGACAGAGGGGCTCAGAAGATGAGTCTAAAAAAAATACCTAATTATAGCCATATTTGTTATCCTAAATAATACCCTGCTTTTTTGTTTAGAAAACCTGGGAATGTGTGATTCACAATAAAATGGCTTCATTTTTTTCTTTTACTGTGCCTTTCTGGTTTAGTTTAAAACTTTTAAAAATTTTCAAAATTTAAACACATGGCTTTTACAAATCTTAAAACGGTGTCAAAATGATCCCCAAGAAAATACTAAACTGCTGGAAATTGTGCCCTAAAAACAAACTACAGTGCCAAAAATTTTGCTTTTAAACTTACAGACCCCACCTGTCAACATTTTCCCGAGAGTGTGGTTACTGGGTTGGTCACTGCTAACCCAGGTTGATTATTTTGGTCCCAAACCAACTGTAGTAATGGACATTTTAAACCCATTTGGTGTTGTACTGGGGAAATGACAATGATGTATAAGAGATTGTCAGAGTAGTGTATAGTAGGTATCCTGGTGTCTGTTACCAGGACCCTTTATAACAAAGTTTAATGCCAGTTTAAATGGATCAAACATCCAACATTATAGGAAACAACATGTTGGATGATGTTGGGCAGTGTTGGACTATGCTGGATGGGGGAGTGTTCAATCGAATTCAGTGCCATCCAACATGTTGTTTTGTATCAGACATCGTGTCATCAGTGAAAATGTTGATGATGTGGGATGAAAAGTTTGAACTAAACTTAGTCTAGAATTGATCCAATGTTGTCCAACACAATCCAACAGTATCCAACAAGGTGCAACATGTTCAAACATGGTATTTAAACAGATCAAACATATTGCATCCTACAGTGTTAACTGATGTTTGAACATGTTTGAACCAGCCTTTACATTGTACTTTTTCTCAACTTAGACTGCGAGTAGTCCCCTCTTTTCCTCCATAAGATTGTCAAGATCAAGCTTTCAAGAAGCTAAGATGGCAGATAAGAGAGCACGCAAAAACTGGGGCAAGGATAAAAAAGCGAGAAGGGGGGGGGGAGAAGGGAGGAGAGAAAGGGAGAGAAAAGAGGGGACTACAGACAACATATTGTTCAAAGATCTGCACAACTGTTGTCGGCCTCATTCGCAGTCTGTTGTCAACTGACCACTGTAGGTAAATGTTCATAAAATGATTTTGTTACTTTATTAATTAATACTATGATTACAGTGTGAGAAATACTATTTCTTTGTTCAATTCTTTGATTTAAATGACTGTGATTGTATCTTTGCATTTCTCTTTGTTGTGTTTCTCTTGTGATCTATCATGAACAGGTTGCAAAAGAAAAGTGGTACTTATGCCCCACATAATAAGGAATGGATCAAAGAGCAGATCTACAGCATGCTGCGAAGACAGGCTGGAAAATGAACCCACAGTCAACTGTTTGCACAGAAAAAAAACTATGGCAATTACAAAGACTTGTCAGAAAACCATGGCTAAGAAAAATGTCCGAGTTATTGCAACTGCACCTTTTGTATTGGTTAATCTAATCTTTGACAAGATTGTCAAGTCAAGATAATTTCTCCTAATCCCACTATCAATAAAGGAAAAGCTTGGTGATAGGCTGGCAATCAATCAAGATTTTGTTTAGAATTCATAGTGCTATGAGAAGTGTAATACATAAAGCATTTTCTATCAGGATTTTGTATAAGTTTGAAATGCTGTCAGAGCATGGAAAGAATAAATGATATTTGTATTATTGGCTTTTCGTATTTGAAGGCACTAGTGCAAAAATAATGTGACTCTTGATTGAGTTTTCAATTCTCCCTAAGCTATATCTCTTTACTCTTTATAACTTTTGAGAGAATTTGACTTTTGATACAAAGTCTCGTGCCATTTTTGCACTTGACTTTTGCTTTTGACACTTGGTGGAGGGTTATTGATATAATCACTTCTATAAATGAGTACACAAAAAATATTTGTTCCTCTTTGGAGCAACTCTCATGATATGCACTAATTGATTTTTATCAAAATTAAGAAAAACATTTTATGCTATTTTTACACCATTTTAATGATTGTTTTGATCTGGTGACGACAAACTGGACTGCATACAATGCAACACAGCCAACCATTAAAGAAAAATCTTGGGTGAAAAACAGTTCTCCCAGCAAAAAAATGACCTTGTTAATATAAAATTCTGCACTCTTAACTTTTTGGTCTTATTGGAGGAAATAAAGTGAGTAGTTGCTTCTCTTTTCAAGTCGTGGGTTTTAAAAAAGTAAGGAGTTTCATGGCTTCCTCGCTACTATATCAAGTCCTATGTCCTCCAAACTTTGCTCTTGAAGCAATTTATATATTTGTTAGCTGCAGATAATATGCAAAACAAAATCAGAAGCTTTTTTGAAATGCACGAATAGCTTGCTAATCTTTGTGAATTCCAGAAAATGTGCTGAACTTCCCAGACCCCGGGGAGATTTGACGTGTTTTGACCCATTTTCGATGTAAAATTTCGCCCCAGGGCATGCGGGTTTTAATCAAATTTGGTGACAACTCGGTGTTAAACTGCCCACCCTGGCCCAGGGGGGAGGGGGGGGAGTTCAACTGACTAGTGCATTATTGTACACGTTGGTATTTAAAGAATTGTGTAATGCTTAATGTTGAAATTCCCGAGTTATGTGATCGACATTTGGTATTTTGGGCAGACGATAAAGTCTTCACAGTTGCTCTGAGCTAAACACAGCATGGCTATTACCTTTCACTTCACTTCACTTTATTTTATTAAGTGTAACCTCGGATGTTGCCAATATAATTTACACAGCGCATCTGTCCTCAAAAATTACAATTTCCTTATCTCCTTCTCAAAGGCATTTAAGCTACAGCTCATGTTAATGATTGACTGTGGAAGGCTGTTCCAGAGTGCCACAGCTCTCGGTATGAAGCTGAATTTATAGACATTAGTGCGAGGGTATGGTGGAATGATGTGTCCAGAGTGCATATGACGAGTTCTACATAGTGGTGAGGTCAGGTCGTCCCGCGGTAAGGTAGATACCGAGTTGAGGGCTTGGTTGAAGAGTACATGTATGATGGTGCTCTCTTCTCTTCTTTGCTTGAGTCGCACCAAGCCAGCATAGACAGCTTCCTTGACCCTTGGATTACAAGAGGAGAGATTTCTTCTTAGCAGGCCTAAGATCTTATTGGCTTGATTAACTACATTCGCTATGTGCCTGTTCCACCGTAGATCATTGAATGATTCGGAGTCGGATCTCTGAGCTTACAGCTCCAGTGATATCATTATTAAATAGATTGAAAAGGTCTGGACCAAGAACAATGTCTTGGGGTACACCAGATAATACACGTGCCCTATTGGATTTAGCCCCCTTAACAATGACGCGTTGATAGCGTTGGCACTAGACTTGCCCCAAGCCGACTCGCTATTTATTCTTATTTGCTTTTTTATTTTAAACAGTAGCTCCTTTTTCGAGGCAGTGTTTTTTCAAAACACGAGAACGAAAGTGCGAGCCGGCCAAACCGAGCGCCGAGCGAATTTGCGAAAATCTACGTTGGGACAGGAACGCGTCGATCCACTGGAGAGTTTTGCCACAGATGCCGTAGCTGTTTAATTTGGCCTCGAGTCTTTCGTCTGGTACGCTATCAAATGCTTTGGCGAAGTCTAAGACGAACGCATCAGTCTGTAGAGTCCATAGTTGAAGCCCAATCATTAATGACACAGCACAATTGTGTTACACAGCTGTGAAATGCACGTAGAGTATCGTAGTCTCCCTCAGAGTTACAGTATTGGTAGACTCTCCTCCGCGGATTCCGCAGACGCGGGGTAGCCGAGTGCAACAAACACCCAACTGCATCGTCACTAAATTTCGCCAGAGAGCCAACGTTAGCCACTTAGACCAGGTCGGTTAGCTAGTTATTACAAGGTCTAACGTGTTTTCTCCGCAGGTGGGGAACATCACAAGTTAGTCCATGTAGTGGTCCCTCATTAAGTCAATGAGGATCAGGCCCTCCAAGTAGGATAGCAGGCTCCCGTTCTTGTGTATCGTGCCATTTTGCCAGTCGATATTACGGAAGTTAAAGTCCCCCATAATGTGGATTACAGGTTGTTTTTGAGCTGCGTGGGCCTTGCAAACATCATTGAGCTGGTCGCGTAGTTCCGATAGTTCTTCAATTGCTGGCCAGGGAGCCTGAAGAAACTACAAATATAGTGCGTTTGACTCTTTATGGAAATTTTGGCCCGGATGCTCTCAGATTCCCTTGGATCGACAGAATGACAAGGGAGGGGGTTTAGAGATGACTTGATCGCTAGTAGAACACCCAGTTCTGCATCAGGGATGCTCGAGTCAATTTTATTTTCTTGGAGGGCAACAATGTCTGGACTTTGGACTTCTAAGTAGGATTGGAGATCAAGTTTCTTTCCCCTGATGCTGTTTATGTTTGCTGAAAACATCTTGATATTCCTTAGGCGTTCAGTGACAGAATTGCAGCTGGGGTCTATCTTGCCTACGGACGTCAGGAGAGGCTGGAGAAATTTAAGGAGGTAAAAAGTATGTGGAGGAGAAGTTCGGGAATGAGCAGCCACTGCAAATCCGTGTAAGCTTCGAGTTGTTTCGGAAAGCCTCATACGAATGAGTAGACTGATAATACACTTCTTGTGATACCATGATAGACACTCCTCAAATTCGATGACGAACTGGTTCGATTACACGCTCCACATGGGTATTTCCAAGGAACAGGATTTCAGTGAAGACCGAGTGTCTCCAGCCAGAACAAGGAGTAGTAATAAATAACTGAGCTTGGGTCGCGATTGTATAATTGAATGGCCCGTAGCGTGGAATAATAAGTACAATTGAGTGCACGATATATCCGGCGAGAAGTTTTCCTGGGCCAAGCTAGATGATATAGCTAGCACACCACAGTGTTTATTAAAAGGATGGAGATTGTCTTCAAACCTTGAGTTTACTTGATTTGGTTTGATGAAGTTGACAACCGAGGCCAAAAGCAGAGCAAGCAAAGCTGGTATTAGTTCCGTTTTAAGATGAATATGTAAATCAAACTACGAAACATCACTCATAGTTTGATGCATTTTATTCTACAGAGTAGTCTATGGATATCCACATTTAAAATCTGGAAAGCATGCATATAAATAGCTATAAATAATCTTGCTAAATCTCATCCAACATATAGTGATATACTTCTCTATTATTTACAAGTTGTACTTTCAAAGTCAAAAGCACTTGTTGATTACCGGTAGTCAAATCAAGGATGCGAGACACGTTTTGCAGTTATTACACTTTCCAATGGAATTTTTGCTATCGCACCGTTTTTCCTAGAGCTATCAAAACCCTTCCCTTACAAAATTACCAAAATGGCCGATCGTTCGTATAAGGATTCCAATTCAAAAGTGTTTCAAATTGCAAGCTGTAAACAAAGTAAGTTGCTTTTGTTCTTTTGCTGACTACCCTTGAAATACTAACAAGAAAAAAACTTAAAATATGTTACATATGAATAAAGGTTAGTTTTAGATTTTAGTGTTTCGGGAGACGTAACGATCTAAGGGTACTATTTACTTCAACTTTGTTAAGAATAACATAAACAGTCCCCGGTTTAACAGTAAATGTTATCATGGATCAGCACTAAATAACTCTATGCACTAACTATTCATGGGCAACACCAAAGGGCCACTTTATGAACCAGCTCTGAAAGATTTGTGAAAAGCGCCAAGATAATTATCAACGACGTTAAAATGCTGAAGATTTACACTGGTACTAAAATCGCTACAAAATGAATCATACGAGGACCAAGTTCAAATCAAGCCCCACACTCTCCCCTTCGACAAAAAAATGAAACCTAGTTCATGTATATTATTTTAAGTCACAGTTCAATTTACGAACTGCTAGTATTTCTATGAACGTTTTAGTTTGTCTTTCATCTTGAGTAATCAATATTCTTTTCTTTATTTAGATTTTTTATCAATTCTTCCTTTTTTTACTGCTTGTAATAATAGTATTTAGAATTTTTTAGCGATTTTTTTCGTAAATATTCTTTTAGATCAACAGGGGCCAATAGGACAGATCCAACTCGCAAGGGTCCCTTTTTTTATAAACGTCGGAATAACTGAAACTCTTGTTTCTAAAACGGTATATCTTCAATAGATTGTGGATATACAATATTATCATTTTCTTTAATTGTAGATAAATTACAGGGTTTTCTATTGTTGTTATATGGGGGATCAATTTGGTAAAATATGGCCGAATTTTTCTCCCGTATAAGATCGTAAAGGGCAACCCCAACCCCCATCCCCCATGTTCCAGCGGGTATTATGTAATTTCTTAAATGTGTATAGCATGTGAGTGACTGTGCTGGAGTCCCGAAGATATCCCAGGGAAAGCGCTTCCTCTTGTAATGCGCTCCCTTCACTCCTGTGCGCCAACCAGTCGCTGTGGACATGTGTATCCATCCACCATTTGCCGCAAATTAAATTCTCAGTCTGAATGGGTGTGGTGCGATCAGTTTTAACGTGTCCGGTCTGGCTCGTGATCTTCTGCTTCTGAACACATAAATCACCACACATACCACCACAACGGTCAAAAATACAGACAGCACAATGGCAGCCAATGGTGGCATCTCCACACTCGCACTCTCGCTTCCGCTGTCATCTGACAGGCTTGAAACAGTGTTGCTGTTATGGCGTGTTGCCAGGTATGGCTGCAACTACAGAACAAGAAAGACAAAAGAACCATTTTGAGTACATCTGCGAGAATTTTGTGGTGAAAAAACACTGTGCTTCTCAGATCAAAGGGATTTGTTTCCTAAACTTTCAAGAACATTTCTTGTTCTGAACTGGCTTCGCCATGCCATGGGTTTGAGTAACAGGTGTTTTCAAGTCAGTTGCTTTCCACCAGCATGTGAGCAGTTGTTCAATTGTTAGGTCCAGATGATGGAAGTTTTAATAAAAATGAACTAGTGTGCTATTGTTTAGAAAGTACAACTATGGCGTTCTGTTGAGTCAAAAACTTTTTACACAGCCAAAATATCTACAGGTGTTGTAATATAATGGTTATGATCAAATTTTGTAACGTAACATAACATAATATAACACTAACTTTTTATTGATTGAAACGTAAAAAAATGCACGTTCTTGATTATCTGGCTCTTTTTTTTTTGTTTATCCTTTTAACAAGCCACAATGAACAGCTGGACAAGCTCATTATAAATCACTTGCTCTTAAAGCATAATAAACAGTGTTGCTCACCGCTGAGGGACAAACTAAACTTTCTGATCCACTCCAAGACTCGGACTTCAACCCATCAATTTCAAGCTTTAAAGAGAAGAAAGAGTAGATAAATATATGTTTAATCCCTTTGACCACCAGCGATAAAACTGCAATGTTTGAGTCTCAGTTAAAATATTTATTTTAAACGTCGATTATTTCTGATAGTTACTTTTGACCTAGCAGTATATAAAGTCCATTTAGCGGGCTGTTTCACAATATCATAGGACCCTGGTATGATAAAATAGAAGTTTCTGGTGAGGAAATCATCACACTATTAAAAATATACTGAAAAAGATTGAATGAACTTTAATATGCACGATTTCTTTTTGACGAAAAGGTTTTATAATTAGTTAATAACCTATCGTAAACAAGTTGCCATATCTGTTAGACTACTTGTGGTAATTTATATACAAATGGTCCGGAAAACGAAACTTCAAGTGGAGTATGGAGCACTGTAGCCGCAAGGTGTACAGCTATTTCAAAAAAGGTGGACAGCGTGCCGGCAGTAGTTAATACCACGACCGAAAGTACTGGTAACTATGGGTTGCTTGAAACATCAAATAAACATATGTCGCTTCACTGGAAAGATTTCAAGAATTTCCGTTAATTCAAAAAGTTTGCTGTCATTTAATTCAAATTTTATCCTTCCCATAGGCGTAGCAGTAGCTTGTGTTCTGCTTCATATTTCTTACAACTCAGTTCCTATCGGTCGGCGTATCACCACTGTACATACACCGTCAACCTTTTTAGAAACACATGTAATTACGACCTAGACACCCCCACATAAATCAGTTGTGCGAACTGGGAACGTATCAATTCTTGTATCTGAAGTTCAGCATAATCAGTCTTATCACCAGTTTCTAAGATGTCTCACCATGTTATTCCACAGTGCCACGGCAGCAGCTGCATGTCCTTTGCTCGAGAAGTGAAAGCAATCTTGGCCAAACACATCTCGGACAATGTCTCCGTTCTGAGAGCAGAAACCAAGACACACGTTATAAATAATGTCACGAGGGAAACTACATGTTATCCCTCTGTGATTGCAATTCACTCATTCAACTCTACGTTCAATAACCTCGTCCTACAGTGGTAACCACAGCCAGCTCACTTCAGTCAGTTTTGAATGTTGTCAGAGATTGGTTGAGTTTAGCGAGTTGCAATGAGTTGCCGATTAAATATATATAACAATGAAAGAAGAAGCAAATGTCACAGGATTTCCATCTTATTTCCCTCATCTGGTACCTAGTACCCTCCATCCTTCGTATGCTACCAACAAGTTATTTTAAACATAAACTTACAAGCAAGCACTTTCTTTAAAGAAAGCCCATTGTCTGTCTGTCTGTCTGTCTGTCTGTCTGTCTCTGTCTGTCCGTCTGTCTCTCTCTCTCTTTGTCTCTCTCTCTCCCTAAAACACATTGAGAATTTTTCTACCTCTGATTTGGGAGGTGACTGCATAAATGGCTGGACAGCGACAGTGAAGTCTTGTCTCGTGTCATACAGTCCACTGTTGACCAGCTCCTTCAGTAATCTCTGAAGATGCAAAAATAAAAATAAATGAAATGCTGAAATCAACCTTTTGAACCCCTTTCTTAACCTTGGTACGCAGCCGCTATATTCTGGGATGAGAATGTACATGTGTGTTTTCCCAGAGGAATACAGGCTTATCTCAGAGCAACAGCTGGACACCAAGCCTTCCCCTTTCCCTTTTCATAGGCTAGAAATGGCTTAGAATTGTCTTCTACTGTCGGGTACACGAAAAAGAATCAAAACATAAAGCTGAAATCAGACTGTTTGCATTTTAAACATGGTTGTGAGAAATATCACCAATATCAAATGAAAAGGGCCAACTGTATTTACCGTGTATTCCTTTGCAGTGTCCGCAATGTCTTTTCTTGTCACCTCACTGCTAAGAACACATCCACATGCATTCCTGCATCAACAGTCAAAATAAAAAAAACAGTGACTTATCAGCTGGTCATACAATACCAGAAAAATTGATTCTAGATAGTTTTGTATAAATGTACACACATACACACACACGGCCTACATACCTGTGTAATGCTAACCAGATCCACTTGCAAAAGATTCTCTATAAACAACCGTAATGTACACACATACACACACATGGCCTACATACCTGTGTAATGCTAACCAGATCCACTTGCAAAAGATTCTCTATAAACAACCATAATGTACACACACATGGCCTACATACCTGGTAATGCTAACCAGATTCACTTGCAAAAGATTCTCTATTCATAAACAACCGTAATGTACACACACATGGCCTACATACCTGGTAATGCTAACCAGATTCACTTGCAAAAGATTCTCTATAAGCAACGTTACCGTAATGTAATGTACGATTTTAAGAGTTTGTTTATTTGGCCAGTTTTTATCCGGAGAACTATTCTCGTTCTGGAATACTGGAGCAAAATTTTCGTATTCATGCCCTGGTGGACGAATAATCTAAATGTTTGCTGTTATTGTGCCAACTGGATGAACAATTTGAACATGCAATATTTTCTTTGAAGAAACCCGAAGTTGAATTACAAATTCTTAAAATTCTGGAGGCTGAACAAAGCAAACCCACATGTTTGATTTACATATTCAAAGTGCTCTATTCGTCAAAATGGTTTGCAAGATGCACAAGTAACAGACAAACTCAACAACCTGGATACACTGATATCCCAGATGCCATAACTCCTTTAATCACGGGGAATTTCTACCCAAAGAAATTAAATTTACCTGCACATTTCATGTTTAGGACTTGAAGGTGATTCATTTTATTTCAGCTAGCTGAATTCATATACAACTCTTGGAGAAGCATCAAGGACTTCTATCTGTTTGTTTGTAGCATAAACTGCTCTATTTCTGAACAGGTACAGAAGGCAAAAAGTTTTCCCATATGTAATATATGTATTTTTTGTGCTGCTTTCTTTCCTCTTTCCTTCTATCTCTGGTGTATTTCTGGCTTTTCTTTGATCTTACATTCAGAGCGAAGGTTTTGACCTTGTTTGAATGATCTTGTTGAGGTCTCATACTGCAAGTTTTAACCATCCCACAACACATAAAGCATTAGCATTAGACACAGGTTTATCTGTACACCCCAAATACTTCCAGTGTCATATTTCGTGATAATAGGAACACTGTTTACAACTGTCAGACCAGTCATTATTTATGGCTCAAAATAGGGGCTGAAGAGAAATCATTTTCCCATTAAAAAATCTTTGCCCTAACCTGATTTTAAGGAAACCCACCTACATGACATTGTAAAACTGGCTAAAACTCTTTGCTATCCAATCAATTTCTCCTCAAACCCAACCCCAGCCATAAATGACTGGTCACTACATATATCTTGGCTTGTTGTGACCTACCACCCCTCCAGATTGCATGCCTGATTGCCCATGATATTGTAAAGCTTTGATACATCCATTGGAAGCACAAGGTTTATAAACATCTTGGGAACCTGTAATGAGAAATACACAACAAAAAAGTTGACCACTCTATACCATATACATGTACACTGAAACCACCTCCCATTCTGACTTGTAACTCCTCTCACAATAAAATTAATTTCAACCAATAATTTTGGTACTACCTCTTTGTGAAGATAACCAAGAGTTCGCATCACATATTTGATAAAATATCTTGGACTAAACTGCACCTGCAAATTAATGAAAAGGTTTTTAGTAGACAATTTCTTACAAAAAGACTAAAACGGCCAGTCAAGGAATTTCATTGATTACTGTATGTAGTACTAATTCAGTATGTGATACCATACAATCACAATTAAAACAAACTCTACCTTGTCTTCACAAATTTTGCATAAGTCAGCAGTACCAATCCAAATGGTCAGCAGTTTCCACTCTTCCTTATACTTGATGGACTGGTCAAAGTCAAACGAAAGTATAAATTTTGAGATTATTTCAAAATTTTCCTTGTTGCTAGAACTATAAACAAGGAGAATCCAAAACTTCAATAAAAAGAGGGTGCACAATGTTCATTTTTGAGTAACAAGAGAACAAGTTATGGTAATTAAAGTAATATTTCACAAATTAACTACAAAGGGTAACTGGAACCTTAACAGATTTGTTAGTATCTCAAAATTTGGCTTTTTAAAAGTTTAACCAAACGAAATCATTATGTCATACTCGAAACAAAATACAGTCTTTTTTTAGACTGACAAATGGGTGAATATTCATTGTGCTTTAACTTACCAGTGTGAGCAATAAAATCTGTAGAATTGCATAATATTTATATAGAATTTTTTTTACTTCCAAAACTAACAAATAAAAAATATTTTTTAATTTCCCAATCAAGTTGACTGGCATTGCCTATATAAGAAACATCATAAGTTCTAGAGATTTTGTACAAAACATCAATTGAAAATACTGAAGAAGGGCCTGGCGCAAGTTTTATAAGGAAAGACCAAAAGACATGCATGCCAATACACTGGGAGCCAAACTCTTTTGGGGCTACTTTTTCAGCAATTTTCAGCAATTTTTCTAGAATAGGGCTCCCTATGGCAAGCAATCATATTTCCTGCTTCAAAGCTTTGCTCATTGTTAGAAATGAATACATGACTGTGCAGAAAAACATGACGCCAATTATGTCACAGAATATTTTAATGTAACTTGCAAAGCCAAGAAATTAATCCAAAGTACATGTAAGGGAAAATAACAGATGTGAGTGTAAAAATACATATTTTCCACGTCTTGATATTGACAATTCACACTGAAAGGTAGTTAATGTAACCTTCAAAAATATATTAAGCTCTTACCTGATTTTCTTTCATTCTTCTTATTAGTTCTTTTGCCTGAGTCATCAAATCTCTGAAACAAGGCAATAACTGTTTCACAATTATCTTGTCATAGCCAGAGGTCAGGTGATATTATGGTATACGTACTAAGTGTTAGTAATTTTAATGTATTGACTTGAGGTGATATACATGTGGTAATGTAGAAATGAAGAGCTGTAGATGATAACATTTGTTAAATAGTTCTGATTGACTCAGACTCATAGTCATAAACCTGAATTTATAGCTGTAGACTAATCGCAGTACTGTTGGATAACATTTAAGTTTTTATTATCAGAAATACGTACAATGTACATCATCTGCAGTAATTGTACTGTCACAACTAATATGTGTTATGCTGCCAAATTAAAGACTGTACATTATTTTGTAAAACTTGTGGTAATGAACAGACTTACTGAGTTTTTGAACTTGTTGCTGCAATATTGAGATCAGAGGTTTTACTTGATTCCATACCAGTCTTCACTGAAAATCCTTTAAGAGCTGGATTAAATATCTTCAGAATATCTAGAAAAAATAAAACAATGAACTTAGTTATCAATTGTCAGACTGATATTTGTATAAATATTTTAACATTCCAAAATGCATACACCGTAATCTATATTTATCTAGTTTATATTATTAATACATGTATGTAAAGCATGCCACTACATGTAGGTACCTGGAACATCTAATTTTTAGACAATTAAATTATGGCACAAACAGTACATTAATTTTATATTAAATTTTTAGTGAATTTTATTATCCTATAAGAATTAATCAAATTCATGATTACAAATATTTTTTTCGACAAATAATTCTATAATTTTTATAAATTATTGAATTAATTACAGTAAACTGTTTAATATTTTTTCTAGGAAATAGATATAGATTTTAGACTCTTTTACAACATATATTATCATATCATATATCATGTAGACAAGATTTAAGAACAGAATATGAACATCAACAGGATATGTAATTAATTATTAAATTAATAATAAATTAAAAAGTCAATTTATTTCCATGAGATTAACACAAATCATGTTAGACCTAAAAACATCTTAAATGTCTGCCAGAATCCAGACTGGGGTCAAAAAATATAGCAACTGAAAATTTTCAAGGTGAAGAATTAGGGTATGTCAGATGATTAGTCATATTTTGTCTGGTTGATCAGTTTTAAATTAATAAAAGTAATTTTAAAACTTACCTGAAATCAGATGTTTGATTGATCAGTTAACATTTAATTGATTAGAAGTGCATTAATGTGTGACGCACTTTACACTTTACAAAAATCTTCAAATTAGAAACTACAAGAGACTTACTTGGTAAAGTTGTTGTTTTGTTGAGGTTCTCATCTCCGCCAATACTGTTGGATTAAGAAAATAAATAAATGATTTTATAATGTATTACACGTAGTTCAGTTTTTAACCAATTACTTCAACTACAAAAATTTATTATATGTTTGATTAACCCTCTCAGCCCCAAACACGACATTTGATGTATTGCTAAATTCTCCTAAACTGTGTCCATATGTTCCTTTTAAACAGTTTAGGAGAATTTCACTTTTCATACTAGATAGCTTACTGTGTGTGATCAACTCCTTTATTCTCACCACCAAACAAATTGTTTTGTATTGATATTGTAAGGAGAAAATAGATGTTGATAAACTGGCTGGGGCTGAAAGGGTTAATTAATGAAATAGGTTACTAGACCTTATAAAAAATCTGTTTAATAAAAGTAAACAGTGAATAATGGTGTATAGACTGTTATCATTATAAACGAATAGAATCCCATATTTCTGAATTTCTAATTACTACTTAATATATAAGACATGTATTTCTACAAAAGACAAACACTAAGTATGACATTAAAATTAATACCAGTTCTTTAAATTAACCATTAAATAAATGAATTTTTTTGTTTATACACATGGAGATAAAAACTGATTTTAACTTGTCAGGGTTGACCTAACCCTAACCCTAACCCTAACCCTAACCCTTGCTTGAATTGTCTTCTTGGCTCTGCAATAAAGATTTTGTCCCTCAAGCAGAGGTACAGGTAAAGGTAAAGGCAGCCCTTATTTAACGTCGGTAATTCTGTCAGCTCCTAGGGCTAGTATCAATGGAAGCCGACGGTGCGCACTTTACCCCCCTCCCTCTGTCAGTGCTCCATTTTACGGGTATTTAAAGCTAAAGCTACACGGATCAGAGGAAAGTCGAAGCAGACGTTGGAGTCACCGGAGAATCAAACTGGGAACCTCCAGCTCCGAAGGCTGTGCACTAACCAACCGAGCTACACCTCCTCCTCAAGTTTTAAGAGCCTTTAAGTTTTAGAAGTTCAGTTCAAAGTTGCATTTAGTCAAAAACAAGTTACAATCTGGTGACCATGCATACCTCCAAGACATCCCCCTGAACTGTGTGAAGTAGCCATTGAGGGAGGTTGCCCTGGCTCCAAGTCCTGTCTGTTAATTAGCAAGAAACTCAAACATTTAATCAAACAACTTAATGTCTGTTGAATACAAATTAACACATTCAACACATGGAATTCCATGTGAAAACAAACTGCAACTCAACCTTTAGTAGAGAGTGCTGCCTTGGCTAAAGAACACATGACCCTGTTTATGACAGATGTTGAGTATTTCCCTTGCCCTGTTTAGCTTGATTAGCTTAAGTTTGCTATTTCTGATTGGCTGGCACCCATCCCTTAGAATAATGCCAGCGACATGATGTTGATGTATTAATTATTAATTAAATAAATATTTTTTTGTTCTGTATTTCAAAGTCACTGAGAGATTTGCAATAACAGCTTGTTGTGTTCTGCATGGAGCTTAGATACAAGAAAACATTTGTTGCTGATTGCAAAATGCTTCCATGCAAAGAGTAAGAAACTGCATGGTCATTAGTTAGCAGTGTTGGGCATGGGGGAGCTTTATGTCTAATTATTGTAACTGAACAACATTTTTAAAACTGCTACTAAATATTTAATATTAAATGTATTTACTGGTATTTACTATTAACATATTTCAATAAGTTTGACTTACTATGAGAGAATCTCCAATGGCTGCTACAACACTTATATCAGTTGGACGTAACTGGTGAACTTGAGGTAAAAACATAAATATATCGTCCAAAATTAATATGAATGTGGACAAATCACTTTCTTGTTACCAGACTTCAGCAAAGTGTTTATGGAGAAATATATCAATTAAATAGCTGATATGAAATAATCTCAATCATTCTGTGATCTTCTTAATATTAAGAATAAACATCAATTTGTCATATTTTACAAAATTTTTATCAACCATTCTGCCAGTAATAAACACTGGTCATCTACAATGAAGAACTATCACTGTCATAATACTAGGCAGTTTTGATCAGTAAATAATCATAATAACAAATTAAAATAATTCAGTTACTTGATGGGTACATTGTAAATCATTTAATGATCAAATACATGACCCTGTGCACATTTACTGAGTAATTCTCACTATAATTATAAATTGTATCTGAAAACCAACACAGACTTAGTATTGAAAATGAATTTTAGCCAATAAAAAGTGCCTAAGTCAATGATAATAATTATAGCAGAATGATATTACCCATTATGCCAGAGAAGGGGGGGGGTGCTTATTATAAGGGATTTTAGAGGGAAAATTCTGATCATTAAATTGGTGGCATGCCTTAAATGTAGTATTTTTTCAGGGGGGTAAATACATGATTGCACTTTGTATTTTGGGTAAACTGGTGACAGGAGCAAGTTAGTGGAAAGACAATCTGGTACATATTATATACATTAATAATTACATGTATATATTTAATTACATAAAATGACCAATATGAAAGAAAAACTGTTTTAGAAATATTTTATTTTAAAAGGTGCTTCTAGGATCATGAATTAACTATACAAATATAGTGCTCAAGATTGAAACTGTCTGAGGTGATCCATGTACATTGCCATCAGTCGAACTTGAGACCAATAAGAATTATAATAATTTACTATTAATTTACGTATTAATTACCTGATTTTGGTTTCTCTTTAGACTCCACAAGTGGGCAATGGAACTGATCTGCGACACCAACAGTCTGAAAACAAAATTGATGTTCATTACTTAATCCGTCACTCAAGTAGACAGGAAAACAAGACTCACATAAACTATAAACAACACTGACTGTTAATTATAAGTTGCAAGCATGAGATGGAAACTGAATATCAAATTTTGCACAGCAAATGAAATGTACCAGACCTTAGAACTTGACCTTCACTAAGTCTTGAAATGTATACAATGTTTAGACTGGATAATTAATTATGGCACAAGTAGACAACAATTATAAAATTTTATTATCAGGTTTACAGTCTCAAGTGGAACCACCTAGGCTTGTAGAAACTTAACTCCATAGTATTACTTAGTATCCCCCAGAACACTAGTTCAATACAGTCCTTCTACTTGCATTGTAGAGTATTCAGATACTTTTACCATAATTGTTATGATATCAGTTTAAAATTTTACAATTACATTCAGACTGTATAATATAATTTGTAAAATCTATTCTTAACCAAATGAATACAATTCAACTGTAACTGCCGCGATTTCAGTCTCACTAAAGTCTGTTATTATTGTCAGTTATTAATTACTCTTGACATTATTGTATATTTATGGGTACTATGCATCTAGCATAATCAGGAAATGGTCTCTTTTATTAGTAATGGTATATTCCTGACATGTATAGTTTACAGAACCAATCACATTAAATTATTCCAAACATCATAAATCCTGTACTATATTATAATAAACTAGTGAGCTTATTGTTTTAGTTTACCTTTGTAAAACCTAAATTTGATTTCCAACTTTTAAAATCACTTTTGTCTTTCCTGTACATAATGTACTCTTCAAACTGCTCAAGGGACTTGGGTTTCTCAAGGTGCTCTGCAGCTTCAGCATCAGCAACTAAAATCAGAAATTGAATTACACAAAACATCAGTTAGCATAAACCAAACCAGCAACAAAGAATAAAAAAACTACCACAAATGTCAGATAATTTACTGTAGGGACAGACCGAGACATTTCAGAAAGGGGGAGATGGCCCAACCCAAAATTGTAGAGTTTAGAAAAGGCTGTTTAAAAGTGTCTGCTCCAAGATATACTGTATTATTCAATACTTAAATTTATTATATATTTAATTATAACACAATATTCACAAGAATGCCGACAAGAAGAGGGGCATAACCCTGTTGCACCCTCCCTTAAGTTGACTCCTATTGTTGTTGAAAATTACCATAAGGCTAAATAAAATATCTGTGGTTATCAATTGCATATCCTTGAAAAATAAGGGTCAGTCGGTTGGTATACTTATTATTTTACATGTATTTGTTTTGTAAATATTTTAATATCATGATCGTTACCAAATTAAAAATATTTAAAGCAACAAAATTTCATTATGCCACTGCCTGGAAGACAAGCAGGAGCAATTTGTTCTGCATGCAGAGTACTGTACACTCATTCCTTCTGAAAAAGTTACAGTTTTTAATATTAAAATAATTGTAATTGAAACCTGTCTGATGCTGAGTTGTTGAAAACCTTTTGAATCAAAGAAAGAAAAAGTGTTGAGTTTTTCTTAAGACCTTTTAACTTGGGAAAAAAAGGTAAGAAAGAAATGGCAATAAAAAGTTATAAGGTCAGCAATCTGGCAATAAAAACAACTAGGGTTGCCAGATGGATGACTGGAACCATAGTATATAGTTTTGTTTGGTCTTAGCTAAACTAAGCAACACATATATATATATTAATAGTATACTAAAATGTAATTCTGGAATGAAAATACATGTAGAATGGAAAAAGAAATCAAACTCATTTGGTCATATATTAAATACTAACCAACCACATCTATACTCTTGGCAATCTTGCCATAGGAACAACTATAGGTCCCAAGTACATCCAGAGTGACATTTCGAAATGAAAGTGCCGTCCTAGAGTTGGATGCAGACCAGAACTGAAGGCTGTATGGTTTGCGCACAAATGGTGCAATCTTCTTCCATGTGACCAGTTCATCTCTGTGCTCCAAATATTTGTTTGTCTGGGGGAGGGGAGGGGAAATGACACACACTAGTCGTAAGGTCTTGTCCTTGGCTGTCATAACAGCTTCTTGTGCATCATGGTTTTCGTACCTGGGATGCTCCCATATGAAGCCAAGTTTTACTGATGAAGCATTCACTTGTGGCAGAAAATCAGTTGAAACTGAATTGGTACAAACTGACGACAAAAAATATTTAACAAGATTAAACACAGATACAAATAGCTACAGTAATGTTTTATTCCTGAACAGAAATGGCCACAAAGTGGTGTGAAAATACACCAAATGTTACATACGAGTCACGTGAAGATCTCTTGTTGAACTATAAAAGTAGCTCAAAGACAGCTTTACAGCCTCATTTTGCATTTATTGTAAAATTAATTGAAATTATTTAATTTCAAATTTGCTGCTTTCAACTACAGTCATATCTATAACTCAGTTACTAAATTGTGCCTGTGTACAAAATCTACCACCATAAGTGTTTTGAAACTCTGTTTTGGAGTTGAGCAAATTTGACACGGAGGTTTTAAAATGTACATCGAGTGAATTCCCTCTGTAGATCGTCCCTGCCCCTGGTTCTTGTCTTTGTTTACAGGCTGTTTGACAGAAGATCTTAGATGAACTAACAACGAATAACACATTTTAGAAGCAGTATAAACAAGTATTTCTTCTTTGAGGATATATATATACTAACACCTTAAACAGTATTCATGCAACCCTTGAATGATCACCTACCGCACAAGCTTAGAAAGTTGATAAAAGTGATCCGTCTCCAAGCAGTTTTAACCGACGCCATTGTGATCGTGATTGTCTTTCTCAACCAGTTCTCAACCTCGTTCCCAGGCTTT